>JAGDQP010003265.1:3784-95830 GCA_022664845.1 Lepisma saccharinum
ATAAACACTTTCATAAGTAATTTCTGACCATTACAGATGTACTGTAATGGTCAGAAATTACTTATGAAAGTGTTTATTTCCTTTTACCTGCCCCAGAATAGGAGGCGCAAAGCTACCTTTGTTCGACTGGAATCGATTGTGTTACTGAGGCAGTAAACGACGCACGTGTTGAAAGTTGTATAAAAACTTTAGACTGAAGCAGATCATAATCAAATAAAATGGAGTCAACGTCTAAAAGTACGTAGAGTTTATATAAAAACTTACGAAATAATGATTTACCAAATATAAATTATTACTGAAACTATAATTGTTATTGATTTTTATTAACAGAAAGCGTTAAAATACGATATGTTATTATGAAAAAGTTATGTTGCTCCGCTGTCAGACTTATTCTAAGTTATAGTCAAATGTATTTTTTTCAATATAAAACAAAAAAATTCTGCCCGAAGTTGCCCCTGTTTGTATCCAATCGTTTCAAAATGGCGGACCCAAAAATCCATTTTCCACACCGTTTGAGCTACATCTACGAAATTTGGCACAAAGGTGTATCATCACGAGTAGTTTAGGTAAATATTAAAATATGTCGAAAAAGTAGCCATCTTGGATTCAAAATCCAATCAGGAATCATTTATTAAATAAACATCATCGTATTTCGTTAAAAACAATTATCATTTAAGTATACGCTAAAATGTTAAAATGTTGTTAAGGGGGTTGAATTTTGCAACTCTGACTTCAAATTCGTAATTAGCGACCTAAAAAATCCCTTTCGGCAGGCCTACAGGCTGAGGTAGATCTCGAAGTTTTTTTTATTTTCAAAAATTCAAATCTTGCCTTATATGGGCGCTATCGAGAAACTATTTATTGATTTGTAGATTATTCATCAAGAGCTGTTCAACGATACCCCACAAGACATGTATGTGTACATATATATATATATATATACTCGCTTTGCTTCGCTGGGAGCGCAGCCCCCAACTTCAGTGATTTTAAGAGGATGCTCCTCCTTTACCTTAACCAAAATATCCCTCCAGCACTACACCACCATGGTGCCCATCTGCACCTTCCCACGGGGCGCTGCGCCCCCAAGGAGGTTTGCACCATTTATTGTAACCTACTCTTGGTCATACATCTTGAAAGAAAATTTCGTTTCTCTACCTTCAATGATTTGGAAATTGGGTTTTTGGGGGCGGCCATTTTGGATCCAAGTTGTCGACTTTTTCAAACGTTTTCTTATATTGTTGTGACATACTTGTGATGGTACACCTTCAAGTAAACTTTCATTTATCCAGCTCTAACGGTGTGCAAAATGGGATTTGGGGCGGCCATTTTGGATCCAAGTTGACGACTTTTCCCAAATGTTGTAATATTTCCCTAAACTTCTCGTCATAATGCACCTTTATGCCAAATTTCATATCTCTAGCTCAAACGGTGTCGAAAATGAATTTTTAAGTCCGCCATTTTGGATCCAATATGGCGTCTTTGGATACATCATTTAATATTTTAGTAACATACAAGTGATAATGTACCTTATTACCAAACTGATGTTTCTAACTGCAGCCTTTAAGGCTGTGTATTCTATACAACAATGGGTTCGGCGGCCTTTTGGATCCATGATGGCGACTTTTTCAACATTTCGTAATATTTTTCTTGAACTACTAGTGACAATACACCTTTATGTCAAATTTCGTATCTCTAGCTCAAACGATAAGGAAAACAGATTTCTTGCTTCCGCCATTTTGGATCCAAGATGGCGTCTTTGAATTCATTAGGTAACATTTTCGTAATCAAACAGTGATGATGCCAAATTTGATTTCAATAGCCCCAGCGGTTTAGGCTGTGTATTCTATACAACAATGGGTTCGGCGGCCATTTTGGATCCAAGATGGCGACCGATTTTGCTCATTAACGAACTTAACCGAGCTATTAAGCCTAGAAACAACATATAAAAATTTGGTTCAAATATCTTCAAAATTATGGCCGCTAGCGTGTTAATATATACATAGATATCGTACCGATCTCAATAGGTAGATTTTTCTTCGAAATCTACCTAAAAAAAAATGGACATGATATTCATCTTCATTGTAACATGATATACAGGCTGTTTCACGAATAGGGGTTGTCAACCGGGGATGAAGGGGGTTATACTTGCAACTCTGACTTCAGATTCATAATCAGCGACCCAAAAAACCGCCAAGTACAGATTTTGAGATTATTCACTTGCGTTTTTAACTTTTGGCCAGTTTTTTTAAAATCGGTTGCGCTGTGCGATGGCCTGAGGACTGAGCAAGTGCCGTTACGAACCTATCCAATTCATATTGAAGCAACTACTTAAGAGGGAAGATGAGTCACAATAGTTGTAATTGGGTCCTCGGTGCGTTTTAAATGGTTTTATTTGAATTCAAATACTTAACAAAATATATATTGAAGTTAAGGTAACTTCAAAACTTAGTTTAATATCAGATCGAAAGTACATGTGCACATTAACCCAATTAGAAAATAAAACAGGACATGGTTAGAGTAAAGGATACGAGGAAGTTGAAATGGGAAGAAAAACAGGATCAATCAGAAAGAAGAAATATAGCTGACATCAGCTCGGGTACCCTCGGGGGGGTCGCCACACCTGCACTCACAAGAAGTCTGAGAGTCCCTGAGAGCTTCTTAAAAAAAATAATTGCTTTAAATGACTCATTCTGTGACCTTAAATTTACAGATTCAATAAAGTTTATTTTAACCGCTTAAATAGTGAAACTAATAAAGTTAAAAATAATAACTTTAAAAAAAATCAGGTTTCTGCTGGAATTCTAGGTTTTGCAGGTCAGTAGACACGCTGGAACAGTGCAGTATAGGGTAATAGACACCGCAGTGGTCACAGTTGTCAGGTCATGACTCATGAGTCACAGTTAGAGTTCAGGTTTGAGTCGCGGCTGGGTATTAACTTTGTGTAATTTGAAGGCACAAAACAAAAGCTTAATGGAAGCGAGAAGGAATAGGATTCTTGGCTACTAAAAGAACATATAAATAAAGTGTGTAGTTCTCCCTTCTTTTTAAAAAAAATAATGATAAGAGAATGTAACAAACTTATTAATAACTAAGAAAAAGGAAAGCAATGACACACGTTTGAATTAAGTTTAATATAACATGCATAATATTCCAAATCCATTTACATAGGATAATCCTCATGCATTTGTAAGGTTGGATTATGGAATCTGAAAATGTTGTGAACTGCCCATTTATTCATTCATTCATTCATTCATTCATTCATTAAATAAATAAATAAATAAATAAAAAAAAAAATGAAAAAGTTTTATTCTCAAAATTTGGGAGAGGCTGTCATTATGGGGTTGTATAGCGGTGATTGGCAGTGTAAACATGAGCAGTTTTGTGTTAAACGTGTGGAAGTAGCCGGAATATGAAACTGGACAGAAAGACGAAGCATTCACATGGTTGTCCTTTAAATTACATTGCTGAGCAAGCAGTTATGCCTAAATCCGGAACAAGTCTGGTACAGAATTTTTGCCGACTATCAATTTTCTAAGGGAAGAATGGGGCAGGTAAGGCAAAGCCTTAGTTTGATTAAATGCATGGTGTGTAGTAAAGATGCATTCTGCCGTAAAGATCGAACCTGCGTTCGAAACAGTTTCGGCTATTTACATACATCCATGTACAGACGAACAGATTTCTAGAAACACACACATAAATAATTAATTAATTGAATCCGACATTTACTCTCCAAAAGCTTAATTTTTCTGGACTGCGACATAATTGATGTTTTCGTTTGAACATTGCTGCCTATTCAACTTCATTTCTTCCTCTTAATCTCCGTATTTTAAATAATACTCTGTGACCGTAACACGAAATAAGGAAGAAATTATAAACATATTTGAAAATTTCTACACAGAATTGTACCACTCCGAGGAAGAGCTAGGAAATGAAGATTCAGAAGAAATTAATGTTGATGTCCCAGACGTAATGAAAGAAGAAGTGGATAAAGTACTTCGAGGGATGAAGAACGGAAAATCACAAGGAGAAGATGGACTCACAGCAGAGATGTTTAAATGGGGAGGTGAAAAAATGAAAGAGGAAGTTGCTAAATTATTCTCTATGTGCCTGAGGAAGAGAGAAATACCCAGAAGTTGGAACAATACCGTTATCATTTTGTTGTACAAGAAAGGGGACAAAGAACGCGTCGAAAACTACAGACCAATTAGTTTACTGTCAGTCCTATACAAAATGTTCACCGAAGTTATTTTGAATCGTATTGAACGAGACTTGGATTTTAATCAGGGAAGGGAACAAGCCGGATTTCGTCGTGGATTTAGCACAATGGACCACATACAAACATTGAATTAAGTTATGGAAAGGACTAATGAATATGAACTTCCACTATGTTTGGGATTCATAGATTTTGAAAAGGCTTTCGATTCGGTCTCATTGTCAGCAGTACTTAAATCACTTGGACATCAAGGCATCGAAAGTGCATACATCAAGTTACTGCGAAACATTTACTCGACTGCCACTTCTGTCATTAGGCTGCATCAAGACAGTGAAAAATTTAAAGTTGGAAAAGGGGTAAGGCAAGGAGATTCAATTTCTCCAAAACTGTTTTGTGCGGTCCTGGAGAGAGTGTTCCAGAATTTAAACTGGGATGAAGTTGGAATTAAAATTAATGGCGAATATCTTCATCATTTACGGTTCGCTGATGATATAGTCCTGTTTGCTTCAAGTGCAGAAGAACTACAAACCAGAATGGAAGAACTGAGTAACGAGAGTTCGAAAATCGGCCTTAAAATGAACTTAAGTAAAACAAAAGTAATGTACAACCAACATGCTGCAAAGAAGGAAGTGAAGATTAACGGAGAGACAATAGGCATAGTTGATGAGTATGTTTACCTAGACCAGCTTAAAACATCGAATGCAAAGTTGACTGATGAAATAAATACAAGGTGTAAAATGGCGTGGAGTTCTTTTGGAAGACTACACTTTATTTTCAAAAGCAAACTTCCAATGTGTCTGAAGCGTAAAGTTTATAATCAATGTGTCTTACCTGTAATGATGTACGGCTGCGAAACTTGGACATTGAATGCGCAAACGACTCAAAGATTGAGAGTCACACAAAGAGCAATGGAGAGGTGCATGCTAGGAATAACCAGGAGGGACAGGAAGAGAAATGAATGGATTCGCACACAAACAAAGGTAGAGGATGTAATCAAGACTGCGAAGAAGATGAAGTGGAGATGGACCGGGCACATAGCTAGACGAACAGATGGAAGGTGGACGACAAATGTACTACAGTGGATTCCTAGAGAAAAGAAACGACCGAGACGACGTCCAAATGTAAGATGGGTAGATGAAATCAAGCGTTTTTCAGGAGCTACATGGATGAGGATATCAGCAGACCGAGATATGTGGAAAGAAAAGAGGGAGGCCTTCATCCAGCAGTGGATAGAAAACGGCTGAATATGATGATGATGATGATAAAAAGAATAAAAATCTTACATCTCTGTTTTTATACAACCACGCAGGGTAGTTTCTTTCACAAAAATAAAATTATCTAGAACCTGTTCTTTTGGAATTACACAAATCTTCCTTCAGAATTTCTTGCTCCAAATTTCAATACTTGAACTTGAACTCCAAATTTTAACTTGAAACGCAACCACACTTTACCATTTTCGTTTAACTTCTTTTTTTTCCTGATGAATGGGCAGTTTTCAACATTTTTAGATTCCATAATCCAACCGTACAAATGCATGAGGATGATCATACATAAATGTGTTTGGAATATTGTGCACGTTATGTCAACTGAATTCAAACGTGTTTCATTTCTTTCCTTTTTCATTCATAATAAGTGTGAAATTCCCTTGTCGAGATTTCTTAAATAAATAAATAAAAACAAACTTTGTATTTATGGGTCATTTTAGTAACAAAGAACCCTATCCCACTTCGCTTTCATTAAGCTTTTGTTTTGTGCCTCCACATTTCACAAAACTGATTCCCAGCCGGGACTCAAACGCTGAACTCTAGCTCCGCCTCATGACCTGACGTCTGTGACCACTTGCCCACTGCAGTCGTCTATTACCCTATACTGCATTGTTTACATGGTTAATCATCGCCATTCAGATTAGTAATGACATTCTCTCTCCCACTGATAACAAATAAATCAATAGTTCGTTGAATGTACGGCAGTTCGGAGAATAGCTCGGACTCCTGTTGGTTATGCAACCATGCATTTCTCTAAAAAAAAACCTCTGTAAATGGAATCTATTTGAGATATCGACTTGGCACAAACGAATCATTGTTGCCTGCTGGCAAGTCGACAAAAGTTCATGCACATTTCGTCCTACCTTTACTTCAGAGAATATCTGGGAATCCCCTACTTCCTTTGGGAAATCCCTTGCGCAGCCATCGCACAATTTCGAAACATGGATTTTTGGATAGAATAGCTTGGAAGTCTTTGAAGGTACCCTGCCCCTCTAGTTCTACTGTTAATGGAGTTGAAAATATCAAGCTCTCAAGTTCATTTTTCCATGCTTTCGGCAGCCCGTAGCTCCGAAACTAAGCGGAATTCGACGTATTACAAAGATACATTTTTCCTTACTTTGATGAGAACTTTTCGTTCCTAGGGTGTTGAGTTTTTGTCCACCCTATACAAAAGTTAAATAAATGAGTCCCGTAAAATTTTATTTTCTGCTAGGCTCTGCTACGCGCTCACATCTAAAATAAAATGGCCGCCTCTGATTCAAAGCGATTGCACGTTCTTACGAATGAAGTTAGTTACATTATTTTGCATAATAATAATAATAAGTATTTTTGAGGATTTACTGAACAATAAAAGTTACCCAGGCCAAGTTATAAAGCATCACACAAATTACCAACTAAGAAGTTAAGGAAGGTCTAAACGTCGAAGAAGCTTAAATATGTTTTCCACTTCACTAGAAAACGAACACAAATGATTATCTACAACGCTAAAGGAGGGCAAGAAACTGAAACTTCACAAAACTATTCAGTAACGTCTATTTTATAATAAATCGAACTCGCCTAAATGATTGTCCTCGGAAATGCAGTAGTCAAATATGCTAGGATTTTTGCTGTCCCATGATTTGACAAGGGTAAATGGAATACGAAATGTGTGTTTTTGGTTGTAAATTGTATTATTTACGCGTGTATGTACAAGAAAATATGTAAAAAGGTAGAAATTTATGTTAATTGTCCTTATATATTTACACCTTATCACCCCGACAATAGCGGACATCACAATTTTGAATTCAACTGTTTTGGGAATGTTGCCAGAACATGGACGAGTATCGTACTGTATGAAATTCTGTAATCAATCAATTACTGTTGCCTCACCATTTCTGATCTTAATGAAACTTGGATATGATTTTCCATCACCTTCTCTGAGTAAAACCCGAAATTTACAATTTAAAAAAAAAAAAAAAATTGTTACGTGCAGTCCTTCAGTATTTATTAGAAGACATCCCAAAATCCAACAATTGAAAAAACTACTCTAGTGCTCTATTGTGCCGAAAAATATTTATGCCAAGTTTGGTGTTGCTACGTCTAACGTAGTAGAAGCAATTTAAAAAATTGAATTTTATAGAAAATAGGTTGGCAACACTGACAACGGCAGAATTTCCTATTGTATCCAATAATATTTATGCCAATTTTGGTACGAAAAAGTCTAACAAAATCGAAATAATCTGAAAAACAATAGGTTGGCAACACTGATTCAATGTACCAATATAACATTTCTGGATTTTGGTATTTTCTATGAAACGTACATACATAACTTCACTTTTCAACTAAGGCCACAAAAATGATTTTACCCGAAGATCCGAGGTCTAGTGATAATGTATTTCCTCCAGCATATTTCTATTCTCAAGTCCAAAGTAGTCACAGCAGTAGTCCAATGTAGTAAGTCCCGCCCTCTTTAAGACAATGTACTGAACATGAATGTGTCTTTTCAGAGGTAGAAAAAAAAATCTGTTTGCAGCGAGCGCTGAACAATACTACGTTGCAGTATGGCAAAATTTATAAATAGGTGTTTCAAAATAAATCTGAAATTAAGAGACAGAGTAAGTCTCTTAAGAGTAAGTTATTTTTTACTGTTTTCTCGAAAACAAGGATTTGTAACTTAAGCGGTTCAGGCTCTTAGACACAGAACTATAAAGTTGCTTCTAATAGTTGTTCAATAAATTTTTAAGTCTAAAACTTCTTAACAAGAGAATTTTTGTATTCACACAGAAACTGCCACAAAATCTCCAAGGTCTGGTGAGTCAACATGGACTTCTGTAATTGGTATCGAATGACCCATACGTTAATAACATTTTTACATTTTAAGCTCTATAAATTATCAACTTGGAGTAATAAAGCAAACTTTTTTTTGTCTTTAAAGAACTTGAACAGAGCTACATCTTATTTTTTTCCACTTCTTTCCACATAGACTTTAGTTCTCCTCAAAACGCGATTTTTTTCAAAATGTTCCTATTTTTAGGAAGTTTTTTTCATACTGAAGGACTGCAAGTACCAAGCTGACCTTTTTTTTTAACCAAACAACCTATCCATGGGCAAGTACTACAGGAATAAAAATCACATTGTTACTAGTAGTCCTTCACTAAATTGTTACTCCCCAAACTTTGCAAAGGCGCTATACTATGGTGAGCTCTAGCTCAAATACGAAAGCAGTTATGTTTAGTTCTAAAGTATCCTGAAATAAATTTTTGTCAATTTTGGGTTTTACTCAGAAATGGTGATAGAAACACTGTCCGTTTCATCAAAATCAGAAATAGTGAAGCAATGAAAAAAATTAAAATTTGCATTTTTCACGTGGAATGATACATTACTAAACAAGCCAAGTAATGGTTTTATTATAGTCAAAACCAAAGCGCCCCAGTATAAATTCAAATTATCTTATAAGTTATAACGTATCCAGAAGAAAGAGTCAAAGTCATAGGAACAATCGAGATTACTAAGCGAATACCGGGTCCTGACAGTTTTAGAGTCGAAGTCATAGGGACAAATGGAAATTACTAGGCGAATGCCGGGGCCTGCCCGTTTTAGTCAGAAGTCATAGATTTTCCCACCGGTGTCCATAATTAATCTAACGGTAATGGAGAATACTAGGCGTATGAAAAGGACCTGCCAGTTTTAGAGTATAAAACTGATAATTTTCTCTACCGTTTCAGACCATGACGAATCCAACGATGTATAGATCATCTCTGTGTAGTTACTGAGATCTAGGGGGGGGGGGGCAAAAATGAAACAGAGATGGAGAATACTAAGCGACTGAAAAGGACCTGACAGTTTTAGTGTCAAACTGATAATTTTCCCCACCGTTTGAAATCATGATGAATCCAATGGTGTATGGCTCAACTCTATCGGACTCGTAGTTGCTGAGATCTACGGGTAGGGGTGACAGGCAGACAGGACAAACCCTGTATCTTCCCTTACTCACTGACGTTCATACGGGTGCGGTAGTAAGTTTCTGCAACGTTTAGTGGAAAATGCATGAACTAAAGAATATTTGTTACAGTGAATAAATGTACGAATTGTAATATTTGACCTATTATTACATTTGTATATCAACCGCTAGTGTCTCCTTCACTAGATGGAGGAGGGGGGGGGGGAGATATAAAAATACAGTATTAGCACAATTAAGACAAATTCCTACATATTTACATATTTTCTTGTACAAACACACGTTACAATTAAAAATACATATTTCATATTCCATTAACCTTTGTCAAAGCCTGATTTTTTTATTTAATTTTTAAGGCCTTTAGGCAACTTTGGCTTAGGAAGGATGGATGATGATGGGATAAATTGGTGGAATGAAGAAGTTTAAAGCAAACGGAAGAAGCCCGAGAAAACCCACGCACATGGTGTTTGTCTCCATGGTATGAGCAGGGATCGAACCGACGACCCCTAGTATCAGAAGTAAGCACTGACCCACAACAGCACCAGTGGGGAAGAGAAAAGTTTAGCATAATTGACTACTACGTTTCCGAGAGAGTAGATGTTATACTGACCCTCCGCGGATAATACCATGTCTTTGTTTAGTTTAAAATAGATGATATAGGAAATATGATTTAGAATTGTACAATATGAAATAAAATTTACTGCTCATTTCCTTAAGTTCATTTACGATATGCAACATTAAAACGCTAAAAGGAAATGAATACTGGTTGTCTAAAAGGTAATGGCATTGAAGGCCGAATTCCTCAGATCAAAGAAAAACAAAATGTATGAAGAAAAATCAAACACTTAAAACAGGAACTTGTGAATAGAGGGAAAGCTTACTCTGGAAAGCGAGCCTGAAAAATATTTGAAACTTTTACAGCTCTTCGGGTACTGGCACTTAATGTACACTGAGTTAGCAAAACTCATGGGATAGTCACCTAATATCTGGTCTGGTTCCCTCTGGCCCTGCGGAACGCAGCGATACGGCGTGCAAATGAGTCTGCAAGTCATTGGTACACTTCCGGAGGCAGTTGACACCATACAGTGTGCAGAGCGGAAAACAACTGCGGCCTGTTCGTAGGATCCAGTGTACGGAGCCTGAGTTTAATGGCATCCCAGATATGCTCGTTGAGGTTCATATCAGATCTCCGGGGTGACCAGCCCAGTCGTTGGACCTCTCCTGCATGCTCTTCGAACCATTCTCGGACGACAATGGAGCGATGTGGCGGCTCATTATCATCTTGAAAGACCGCAAGGTCGTCAGGGTGAAGAAAGGCCAAAATCGAGTGGAGATGTTCTCCGAACAGCTGACGATACAGCGGACCACTCAACGTGTCTTCCAGACAACCACAGGGCCCATTCGAAACCACGAAAGCGCGCTCCAGACTATGACTGATACCCCACCGCCCTGGACCATGCCCTCTTGGCATGCAGGATCCATCGCTTCATGAGATATATGCCACACACGGTGTCTCCCATCGGCATGGTACAGTTGATACAGTGATTCATCGGCCCAGTTGATGTTACGCCACTGTTGCAGAGTCCATCTGAGGTGATTGGTGGCAAATGCATGCCAGAATGTCCGATGACGCAGGGTTAGTAGTGGTACCCGTCTAGAGCGACGGCTCCCATACCCAAGGGTACTCATGTTCCGACAGATTGTCCACTGGGAAATGTTTCTAGCGCGGCCAGTGTTGAACTGGGCCGTGATTTCTCGCACTATCGTCCTCCTGTCTCTTTTGACCATTCGTCCCAGGTGTCGCCGGTCTCGGTCACTGAGGGCAGCTGGACGCCCCGTATAGGGTCTGTTGTGGACTGTGACGCCTACATCCAACCATTCTCGCTACACCATTGACACGATTGAACGTGTGAAGCCGAATTTCTGCACCACCGCCGAAATCGAACTTTCCATGCGTCGGACACCCACCACCATGCCCCGTTCGAATGCCGTCAACTCACGACGACGTTGCATTTCACATGAACCACACACAAAGCCACTTCATATAAGGTCTCACACACAACTGAACCGTCGCGGAGCCCTGCACGGAGTGTGGAACACATGTGGTGTCCCACCCGCGAATCAGTGACCTGCTATTCCATGAGCTTTACTAATTCAATGTAATACATCAAAATGATAAGATAAACTAATCTTGTAAATACTAACGATTAGAAGGGAAATGAATATATTAAATGCTAAACTTAGTTTCTGCTTTTTTTCTTCTTAGAAAGCACATTTATTTCAATAAATAAATGAATATCATGGTTCCCACACTTTTATCAAATTTAAAATCCAGGACTTTTCCACGGGTCCATATCATTCTTTTCCATATATATGCCACGAACATACCTAAACATATCATTGGAAATGTTTAATCAAAGTTAGTGATTATTAGTACTATGCGAACAACTTATACGAAAATATCCTTTTTAAGTGGCCTCCCCACTTTCCTTACAATCACTCGACCCCACTCACAGTTTTTTGTATAGTTTTAAAAAAAATCCACATTTATTATTTACGTTACATTTCCAATGCAAAAAAAATGTAAACACAAATAACATTTCTACCAAAAAAAAAAAAAACGCTCACTTGTAAGAAAAGCAAACTAACAATAGAAATTCTTCCTAACAAATTAAATTTCTGTACACCAATGCAATCAAAATCAAACTGATGACTATAAAGAGAATGTTCAGCGAGCAGTAATAAACGAATTTACCAACTTTTTCCTGATTTCAAGGCTAAAATTACATTTTTCCAGATTGTCGTCGACACATTAATTTAAGGGAAAAGATAGACAACTAAGCTTAATTTTACCTCTACACGCAGTGTCAACGACTGACATAGCTTTCTTTAGATTCAAAGTGAGGGGCGACCGACCGTTTGTAGCTGGAGCATGATTTTCTTCAAGCATATACAACACCCTTCTCTGCTCTGCTCCATGGGCAGGAACATCCGGTAGAACACGGAGAAATCCTGAAATTTCCTGACTTTTCCAGATCGCTGGATACTCTTTATACAGTATACTGAGAGTAATACAGAGCATATTTTTATAAGCGTTTACAGCACATTTACTTCCATTTGAAATTGAGAAGGCTCATCGCCCAAATGTTGCATTCTTCTCTTTGTTTCTTAGCATCTTTTCGGACAATATTCGACTTTGAAAAAAGTTTGAAATCTGCTACTGCAAGGTAAATCATTCTTCTTCTAAACCAATACTTGCGTCATGTATCCTCCGTTTTTTTAAACTTATTTCAGTCTAATCTTTTTACAGTTTTTTTTTCCTATTCCTGTCTTCAATTGTGAAATATCTTCAAGAAGCAGAGTAAAGACATCTAAATTAAATAAATTCCAGTAGCAATACCAAAAATCCAAGACTTAAGTTTTTCAAGGTTCGTGGGAACCCTGGAATATACACATTAATCAAATTTATTTTCTATCATCTTGTTCCATCTTTCTGGAAAAAGTTGGATTTCGCGTCAATAGAATGCGCTGACTTTCGAAGCAAAGTCACTCATCTATCGATTTTTGGACTTCCCCATAATCAGAGAAGTGTGTGTTAGCGAGTGCGTGTTGAATCGATCGGAAGAGATCTGATGTAGCCAAATCTCTAGAATAGGCTGGATACGGCAGAAGATCCAATCAAACTCCAACAGTGTTTCTTTCACCTCTTCTGGTACTAGTAATCGTCTGCTGTCATGAAAAATAATGACTCTGCGTCGATTACTAGCTATTGATGTCCTTTTCCGCAATAATTTGTCCTTCAATCGGTACGACTATTGTTGGAAGAGGTCAATTGTAGCAATTTCATTCGGTTGCAGTAGCTCATAATAAACTTCTTCCTGGTCCCACAAAGTAGAGATCAATGTCTTAGGACCGTGAATGTTTCACCGGAGTACATCTATGACTTTCTTTACTTGGCATTTTCGAAAAAAAAATCCACTTTTCCTCGCCAGTTACGCCAAGAACACATGTCTTTTTCGTCCTAGCAAATAATGAAGTTGCGACGTACATTTGGAAATGGCAATCTTGGGACAACTCGTGTGATACCATCCTTCGTTTTGTATTTTTGTCATGGTTTTCAAACGTTTGGAAACAACCATTGGAGTGATATTTCTACACATTTGCGATCAACGAGTGTTTGGCTTGTATTTTCATCCAACAATGCCTGTAATTCGACGTTTGTGACTTTTTATCGTCTGTCCTGAACGTTCTTACCCTCTACACAAAAATCACCACTTTTAAATCCTTGAAACCAGTCTCTGCACATTCTTTCCGATGGAGCTTGTTCACTATAAGTTACACGAGTAGATGAGCTTCAGATGCTGTTTCCTTCAGATCAAAAAGTAGTGAAAAAATACATGACGAGAAAAACTCTTTATCACGATCCATTTTAACTCTTACAAAATATCTCCGCTTTTACAAAAATTAACCTTTGCGCACTGAATTGTACTGATACGTGTCTAACCTTCAACAATCAACTTCATATGCCACAACTCTCTACTTCTGTACCTGGAGCCATCTAATTGCGCGCAGCAGAAACTAAGGGTTTAACACCTAATATTACATTAATAACGTTGATTTTTAAATATTTCTTTTCTTACTCCCATAGCCTTTAGGAAATTATGGTCCAGGGCACAAAAACATCCTGATCTAGTAATTACTTTTAGCAGTGATACTCCGTGTTTTTACAAAGCTGAATTTCCTGTTTAAGTAAAACTATGAATAGCAACAGAGGAATGATGATTACAGCAAAGAAAACTGCAGAAAATATCAACATTTGAGGAAAGGAGAGAAAACGCAACTATTTGGGAAGTACTACGTATAAATGAGGAAATGAAAGATAAAAAAGAAATAAAAGGCGAAGATAGCCATGAAGTAAAATGGACTTACACATACACACGAGAGAGAGAACATTGCTGTACATCCCCAAAAAGATGAGAAAACAGTGACTAAACATTTTGCATGAAGAATTATGCTATAAGGAGTATTCTACGGAGCTGACGGAAGCCGTAACAAATATGATAATATTACTATATGCAAGAGTAATAGTATCGTTCATTTGAAACCTGTGGAGGTTTATAACTGGAGAATTAAGAAATACACTGTTTTTTTCCACTCCATGCGTTTGTTCACATTTGAAAGGGAACCAATCACGGAAGGATATTTCGGTAGGGAGTGAAACTACAATAGAGAATGTGAAATACCTCTTCTGCTTTCCATCCCGTCTCTTGCTATCTTTCCTTCTCTTATCTCCTTTGTCACTACCCTTCTGTGTTTCTTGAGCCTCTCTCTCTTGATGGCGCTTCTTTCGTTCCTCTTCACGACGTTTTATTTCTTCATCTCGCTTTTTACGTTCTCTTTCAATTTTCTGCAAGGAAAAAAAATGACACATTTTAAATTGAGTTACATTCACAGAACAAGTTTCTAAAATTTATCCCAAAATATAGCAGACACGCAGTAATAATTCCTCAAAAGCAACAGATAGGCGATTCACACAATTTCGAGTAAAAGGAAACCAAAAAGATTAGTTGTTACGTCATCAAAAACATGCAACGGAGTCAAATCAAGTAAGTTATTTACTAACGTGAAGTTATTTCAACTAAAGCTTTCAGGATTTTAATTGTATGTATATAATGGTCAAAAAGTTTTAGGTACATGAAATCAATCAAAAGATGGATGAAGTTAATAAATAGAAGTGCACAACGATTACTACTATTATCTACATATACCGAAATGCTAGTAATGCAAGTCCCCCCCCCTTCTTTTCTTCCAGTTTCAAAATAGTTGGTCCTAAATCGACTTCGAACCTTTTCCGATGTATACTTCTTATAACTATTTAATTATTTAGGTGTCTAAAGTGTTGGTCCTGACTGTAAATCTAGTAACATACATAGCAATTATTTGTGGATTTCCAGTGTGTCCAAACCACTGTGTTTCTGTGCTCGTCATCCCCTGCTTCGTTTCGATTATAGTTGGATCAGTAGCTAGTGTGCACTAGTTTTATGAGAGGACATGAAACTTGTTTTATTTGATGTATTAAGGTAGCTTACGTTCTTCATATGCTGCCTTGACCGCGATTTTAGTTGATTAGTGACGTACTAATTTTTTTTTAGTGTGTAAAGATATTAAAGAAACCGATAGATCTTCTCCGGTATTTCAGTTTGAATGTGATATGAT
Organism: Lepisma saccharinum; assembly: GCA_022664845.1. Lineage (NCBI taxonomy): Eukaryota > Metazoa > Arthropoda > Insecta > Zygentoma > Lepismatidae > Lepisma > Lepisma saccharinum. Next base: position 19,416 of record JAGDQP010003265.1, read on the forward strand.
ATTTGCCTTAAGAATTTATTTTGTGCTTTTTTAAATATCTTTTTATGAGGAATTTTTAACTTCAATTGTTTGCTCTTGTTTCGTCGTGTTATGTAAGGTATTCACGTCTACCCATCTAGAGTTACTGAAGAATACTAGTTATTTTTGGAACTCAGTCTTTCAAATCTTCAAATTAGATTAATTGTTTTACTGTTCTATTATTCCGTATTCAGTGAACAGCAACTACTCGATTCGCTTGTTGCTGTAGCTTCCCTCAGCCATAAAAATCAAAACAAAAAAAAAAACTTTGTTTTCTTGCTGTCATCTGAATAGGGTATAGATATTCCAATATTTTTAACTGTGTGTATGTGTAGGTCACTTATTTCATTTTTTAACGCTTTATTTTATCGGTTTTAGCAGGTCCAATTCGTACGATACGAGTAGTGGAGTCTCCTACATACATAGTTATATATATATATATATATTTTTATTTCCTTTCCTTTTGAGTTAATTTTGAAGTATATTAACTCTTGTATTCCATAGAATTCCAAAGTTTGTTTGGGATTACCACGCTTCTGTGCTAGCAGTTCTCTTTATGCCAGTTCACGTCGTATGTACATGTAGCTCTACGAGAACTGCAATTGGAAAATAATGAAGTAAAAATTGAAACATCGGATTTCCACTCCTTTTTCATTGTATTATTATTATTTATTCCAGCACTATCTTCTGGGAGCAGTCAAGAAAGAAGTGCTTGACTGTCTCCTGGCTATGCCCATTCATCAGCAGCGCTTGTCGCATTCCTGAAAGTCAGGTGGAAGGAAAAGTAGCTAATTTAATTTGAGAAGTTTAGAGCACAAGTTTAGAGATAGAAACCGAATTAAAGATCTATTTTCTGTTCTAAGCTCCTCATCTTCTCAGAAGTTCTCTATGTTATCTTAAAGTAGAATTTGAAAAACAAACTACAAAGTAGAGCCCATTTAAAGGAATACAACAAAAGTGGGTTAACGTGTAAAACTTCCGTTTCTTTATCTAAGAACTGGAATTTATTAACATTTTAACAAAAACACTGGGTGAAAAACAGGTTCAAAAAAATGTTTTTAGGGCTTACATATCAACATGCACGGCAGTGCATGAGCCAAGTTCTTCACGTCAGAACTGCCAGAAGCATGTTATACAGGAACAAGAGTTTATGGCAAAATCGACGATTTGGGGGCCCCGTAAGAAAAAAGATGTTAAAGATAGGAATATGAGCTTTTGCCGTTAAGGAGATATGGTAAATATGTGCAGATGTACAAAATTTCATATTCGTATCTCAAACTATGTTCTAGTTGTGGACCCCTGAAATTGCACATTTTAGGCTAACTGACTGACTCACTCACTCACTGACTCACTCACTCACTCACTCACTGACTCACTCATCATATTGTTTAGGGTGTTTGGAGTAAGCTAGAAACATGAAATTTGGTATGAAGGTAGAGGATGATAAGTAGATAAAGGAAAAATTCTGACATTTTGAAAAGGTCGCCATCTTGGATTCAAAATGGCCGCCAACCCTAAAATTTTAAAGAATACACAGCCTAAACGGCTGCCGCTAGAATAATGAAATTTAGTTTGACAGTACATTATTAGTAGATTATGAAAATATTACAAAATATCTCTAAAGACGCCAAAATGGCGGGCGTCATAAATCCATTTTCCAACTGCTTGAGCCAGAGATACGAAATTTGGCATAATGATATATTATCAAGAGTAGTTTAGGAAAACAACAACGTTTTAAAAAATTCACCATCTTTGATTCAAAATGGCAGCTGAAATACCATTTTTCACATCGTTCGAGATAGAGAAATGAAATTTGGTATGACAGTGTATCGTCACGAAAATATAAGAAAACGTTAAAAATGTGTCCATCTTTTATCCAAAATGCCCGCCTAAGTCCCACTTTATAACGACTGAAGCTATAGAAACGAAATTTGGTATGAAGGTGTACCATTACGAGTAGGTTAGAATAAATTCGGCTCGTCTCCCCTACTAGGGTACAGTTCCCAGCTGAAGCCTGATTGCGATAAAGGGGTGCGCTCCATCGAGGCCATCTTGGAATTCTGGGGGCAGCGCCCCAATGAGGCGAAGCGAGTATATACATTACACAAGTGTGAAAAGCTGCGAAATACGAGCAAAAGCACCAGGGGTGCAAACTGTCCAGTCAACTCCTTCAACCTTAAAAAGTGGTGAAATGGAATATGGATGAGCCTAGTTCCTCGCGCCAACTTCCAATACTCCTGCGTGTCCCACCAAGTTTTACTCGTCACAAACGTTACCACTGCCAGGAGCATGTTATACAGGCAGAATGTGGAAGTTTCCCCATTCGGACGCAGCGCTCTGGAGTATGAGGGAATCTGCATCATGTGGCGCAGTGCACTGCAGATTCTGGTTGTGATAAAAAGACGCAGTTCCTCCAAACTCCTCAAGTTAGATGCGTGGCCTGCCGTGGGATTCTTGGCGCAGCGACGCGAGCGAATCGAGGGGAGTATCAACACGTACGGCAGTGCATGCAGCCGAGTTCCGCGTGTCACAAAACGTCAGCATGCTATACAGGAACAAGAGTTTATTGCGAAATCAGCGATTTTGAGGTTCTGTAAGAAAAAAGGTGTTAAAAATTGAAATATGAAATTTCGAAGTATGACGGTATATCATCACTAGTAGATTACAAAATATTTGCAAAGACATCATTTTGAATCCAAAATGGCTGACTTCATAATCCATTTTCCAGAACGTTTGAACTAGGGATACGAAATTTGGCATAAAGGTGTATTAACAAGAGTAGTTTAGGAATAATTTACATATTTGAAAAAGTTGTTAACTTTGATCAAAATGGCCGCACAAAAACTTTTTTCACACCATTCGAGCTATAGAAACGAAATTTGGTATGAAGGTGTACCATTACAAGTAGGTAACGGCAATGTAAGAAAACTTTTTAAAAATCGCTTTCTTTAATTCAACATAGCCGCCCAAATACCATTTTCCAAATCACTGAAGCTAGAGAAACGAAATTTGGTATGAAGGTGTACCATCACGAAAATGTTTCAATAAATGGATCAAACCACCGCTATGAGCGTGCAGCCCCCGAGGCGATATGGGAAAAGGTCTGCACAGCAAGGGGCGCTGTCCCCAGAAAGTCTGATCATAATAAAGGGGGCGTAGCCCTAAAAATTTGAAGTTGGGGCGCACACGGAATTCTGGGGCAGCACACCCAGTATACAGTATATATACACGTATAAAAAGCTGTGAAATCCGAGCAAAACACCAGATGATGTTCGAGCCTTAGGGTTGGTGGTGGTGGATTTTAGGGCCGCCAGCAGGAAGCAAATTTGCTGTATCATCACAAGTAGGTTACAATAAATATGGCAAAGCTTCCCTATGTTTCAATAAATATCTCATTCCCACGGGTGGTGGGTATGAAAAAAAATCTGCAACATGGAAGCAGTGTCCTGGAGAGTGGAACATCCTATGCACTTGTATGTTCTTAGACAGTGGTTTTAACGTGTAGTATTTATTCTGTACTTTTTTGCCTTTAGTGACTCGGGTGATTGACATAGTTGTTCAGTTTTTTTGTTTTTGTTTTTTTCTCGACACTAATTGTATATAACATTACTAAGTTACGATAAAGGGGCGTAAGTACCCAAAAACTCGAAGTTGGGGGCGCAGCCAGCTACGGGGGGTGAGGACCTAAACAAGGCCGAGCGAGCGAGTATATATATTATACACGTACAAAAAGCTGTGAAATCCGAACAAAACACCAGAGGTGCAAAAAGTGGAGCCAAGTTCTGTAGCCCTAAAAAGGTGTGAAATGGGAGACGGATGAGCCAAGTTCCTTGCTGACAGCATGTAACAGGAACAAAGGAACTTGGCGCGATGTGGCAAGGTTCATGATCCTCAAGCTATAAGGGTGGTGGGGATCCTAAAACCCACTACGTCCACCGCCACCAACCCTAAGGCTGTTGCCAGCTCGCGCCAAGTTCCTTTGTTCCTGTTACATGCTATCACCAAGGAACTTGGCTAATCCGTCTCCCATTTCACACCTTTTTAGGGCTAAAGAACTTGGCTCCACTTTTTGCACCTCTGGTGTTTTTGTTCGGATATATGTTTCCCCAACCCTGAAGTACAAAAAAATTAGTATGTAGCTAAGTTTGGTTCGCAAAAACTAATAAACTAATTTTCGAAAGAAAAAAGTAATGTTATATACAATTAGTGTTGAGAAAAAAACAAAAACAAAAAAACTGAACAACTATGTCAATCACCCGAGTCACTAAAGGCAAAAAAGTACAGAATAAATACTACACGTTAAAACCACTGTCTAAGAACATACAAGTGCATAGGATGTTCCACTTTTTCCCCTCATTTGTACATTATTTACTATGATAACCTTCAGCTTTGCTTTATATAACAGATATAGAGGACATATGTAAATGGTCTTCCATATTCTCGTGTTCACATGCGAATTTTATATTACTTCAACGCTGAAAATGAATGCCGTTTCCAGCGGTCTCCTTTTTGGTACCTTTTCTTTCTGCTCTGTATGTCTGTAACAATAGACTCTTAGTCAATACTGGTCAAATCAAAATGGTCCTAGAGTGTACTCGGAATAATCCTGTAAGTTCTATATCAACCAGAAGTGTCATTTTTCCTATGTTACCCATACGATCAAGTCTTGTTTATTTAATAGGGTGACTTTGAATCAAATTATGAGGCTTGTTTTATTTATAAGCTTTTTTACGTCCTTGCATGCACACACACACGAACAATGTTTGAATAAACAATAAGTAGGCTATTGATATATTCCATATATATTAACATTTCATAGCTATTATATAAAAATGAATTTACCTCATATTCACTGAGTTTGATTGTCCGATTCTGCGCCTGCCGCCAATGCGGTGGTGTAACACTTCGTGAGCGACTTCTGGATGGTGTTCTATAGCGCTACGGGAACAAAATAAAATAAAATAAATTCTGCTGAACCATCTCAATTTGAGACAAAACATAACACACATATATAAATCTAATGTTAGAATCATGAAGTTAGCAGGATGTATAACACGTTTATGTAAGAATTCTAAATTTATTTATAGCCTTTAAGCATCTGCGGCTTAAGTTGAAGGTATCATCCCTACATATTCCTGGTGTGACTGAGGAAAAATTCTGAAAAAACCTCCGTCAGGATTGTCGGCCGCTGGTATCGAACCCAAGAACTGCCGAATGAGAAGTCAACAATCTACCAATGCGACAAGTATGTGTGGAAAATTTGAAGCAGAGAGCTGCATGCATAAGGCAACAGTGGGTGACTGACGTACAAGCAGACGATTTTCTCCTCCAGGATGCAGTCTTGTTCAAGATGGGAGTCGGTAGCCATAACAGTTTGTGGCCGACTTAAGAAATTCGCCACAATCAACCGCATTTACTAGATCAATGGATTTAAGGAAGGTCTTGTCTCGACGACAAACGTAAGCGGCCCAGGCTCTTCAACTACAGCTGTACGATCAATAAAGTTGCCGCCACCAACTGTTAGACACGTCTCCCATGACAGTGCTTTCATTATTCTTCATGAGCACTTGTAATGACCTACCTCTGTGTAAGGTGGGTCCCGAGGCTGCTTACACCTGAAAAGAAGCATGAGCAACATGTTGCCCGGTCTCCACACAGTCCTGACCTCACTTTGTGCAATGTCATTTATTACTTCACCTGAAACAGGACTAAGAGATAAACGTTCTGACTCGTCTAGAACTGTCATGAAGAAGACGGGTGTGATTCTCAGAAACATCTCGAAGGATGGGTTAAAGCACGTATTCTAGGCCTGGCAGACACATTGGAACAAGTGCAAAAACTCAATAACGATTGCTTGGTTAAATACCATGTCCGCCTATACCTTGCCTAATGTCTTTGGTGAGTAGTAAATTAATTCTCATTTTTTCTTGCTAGCCCTTGTACGATATTGGTCATCAAGGCATCCTTGCTTTAAGACCAATACAAAATTGGAATGATGACTTCCCTTGACAAGTGTACCTTTCCAAATAGAAACAATCCAGAAACGATTGTCTGGTAGGAAAATCTTGATGTTCGTTCAGTGGGACTGGGGTATACCTGTAAGACTTCAGAATGTGTGCTTAAAAATAAGAAAAGCTGTGATACAGATTTATGAAGTTTGTTGATTTCGTAACTAGGTTAATTATGAAAGTTTGAATCGACTAGTTCAACTCGACTAGAACATAACATGGACGAGGTATACATACTCGTATAATGTGTTTTGTAAGAACACTTCAAGTTCATGATATGTTTACTCATGATTTCACTTGCTACTCTATTTTCTCTGTACGTTAAAGTAACAATGTAAAATTACCTTTAAAAATAGAGACATAATAGAAACAGTTAAATTATGGTGTAGACAATAATAAACCTGAAAATATCTCGTTTAAGTTCTTTCTTGGAAGAAAAATTACCACAAAATTCCATTATTACATCCTTCGATTCGGATTTAACGACATACGACGTCACAACATCGCGCAGGTCGTTTGAGCGTAAATAAAAGTAACTTTAGGCGGGTTAGGTACAACAAACATGGAATAGGGTGCTTTTCCTGTGACCAGAGAGCAATTTTCAAGAGAATAAGAAAATAGTGGAAATGTTCAATGGCTATGGCAGCTTTATAGTAGGCAGCCCGATCGACATCGGAGAAATTCGGGTTCGAGTCCCAGTCACAGCAGCACCAAAGTCTTCTGTGTATTTTTCAATTATTAAGACATTGTTTACGACGGATTTTGAGTATCGACAGAATGAATTAAGGAACAAGACGAGGAAACAGATGCAACTCATTGGTAGTATGTCTGAAGCAAAATCACGCGAAAGGCTATAAAGGAAAGATCAAAAATTGGAGAAGGCTAAGTCAGCTTAAAAAGGAGCTGCTATTATCGGTGTAATATTAATGATGATAGTCGCAACAGGGTTCCCACTCATTTGCCAAGATCAAATTCCCTGACTTTTCCAGGTCACTACTCAGAAATTTCTATGTACCCCCTTTTGTATGGGAAAATAAATATCATAGTTGCATGAAAATAAAGACACATCAAAATATTTCACTGTATTCTTTTCTTAAATTGCTTCATGGTTGGCACATTAGCCTCCAAGTAATTTTAAAAACGATCTAACATTAAGTGCCTGCTGTAGCTAAATGAACTTCAAACAATAAGCTATCAAATTCCTAGACTTTTCCAGGTTTTCAGACATTTTCCCCTGACTTTTCCAGGACTTTTTAGTGCTAAGCTGGATTCCCTGACTATTCCAGGTTTTCCAGGTGAGTGGGAACTCTTGAGTAAGCCCAGAGCATTTATCAGTGTCATTTATACCGAATACAGCAGTCAATCTTTCACCATGCATATCACACAGTTATTGAACAATTGCATAGTTAATTTCACCATTACTATGTCAAACATAAAATGGCAACTTACAAAAACGCCTCTTCCTTTGATAATTCTGCCACTTTTGGTGATTCCTCTTATCCTTTGGCGGTTTCGTCTTCTTTCTCTCTTTTCGGCATCCTCTTTCTTCCTATCATCCTCTCTCTTCCCATCTCCCCCACGGTACAAAAACTTGTTCAGTGGAATCTCAGGAATTTCACCAGGATTAATCTTATGAACCTGAACCAATGGGTGAGTGTCACCATCATCCTGAATTTCTCCTTCACTTACATCCGACGGCGGAGGCTTTTTGCTATAAAAAAAGAAGAAGAAGAGTATAATTATCATCATGCTGAACAACACAACTTAAATCAAAGACCCTCATTTGATTTAAATTAATGTGTAGTTACTATTCCAATTTGAATGTGAATTATCAATAGACTGGACTGATTTTAATGAAAATTAGATTGATAATTTAAAAACAAAATATATGGATTAAGTCTGAAAGTAAGAGAATATTTCCTTGGCATATAAACAACTGTTGTTAAAGTCATGCAACGAACGCTCGCTGATCTACGAATATTTCACTAAACACATTTTACCACCTGTAGAATAGGAACGAACGAAACTTATACAACATTAGGAATAATCGTCCAAAAAAAAAAAAAAATCGCATTTTTGCTATTACAGAAGAGAAAAAATAATATTTCTGAAGTGAAGCAGCCACGTACAACACTGTACAAAACGTCGAAAGTTGTTTATAGGTCCGGGTTTTAACAGGATACACCGAATGACGAAACTAGCTCATTTGCCGTGATTTGTCTTATCTTATTCTATATGAAGTATAGTCAGGGTGTCCACACAATTTGGCGAAAAAAAATCCCTGACTTTCCATGACCTAAGTTCCAGATTTCCCTGACCACTGAATAATTTAAGAATACGGAAAAAGAAGAAAGAAAACCCCAGCCTCCACCTTCCCCATAGCTGGCCTTGTTCTCTCTCCACTTCTGTTTATTTCTTTTTTCAATTGTCTTTAATCCAAAATAGTGTAAATTTACAAACATATGCATTAGGCCGATATTGGTTACATATTACACACAATGTATAGTTCCAAACGAAAGTGTGCAGTATAGAGAATACTTAAGATATTTTAAAAAATACACATTATAATACCAATTACACAGGGACAGTTCATACATGATTTTACTGATCACAAAGGAAAACATTATGTAACACATACCTTTGCAGGTGCAGTTGTTAAATGTCATAGTTTTCTTATTGATCTGTATATCCACTTGTTGTTTCCGCAGTTTAATTTTCTTCTCTTCTTCCTCCAGCTCCTTTATTTGTTGCTGAATCTTCCGTTTCTCTCTCCTCTTCTTCTAAATTTATGATACCTCTTGTAATTGTTAATCCTGACGATCCACCCATTCTCATCACAGAATCATATATGATCCGTTGAGCCACCAGAGATTCTTCTTGTAAGTTTTCAACAATGAGATTTTTGTTTATTGAAAAACCACACTTTCAACAAATGCGTTTCCGTGAGAGAAGACAAAAACACAGCTTCATAACAGACCATAAGTCAACGAAGTCCTTCTCATTTCCTAAGAGTAAGTAAAAAATTCATCAAGTCCAACACTATCTCTGTTCTTGGCAATGAAATCATTGAAGTGTTCCTTACATCCTTCAGTCTGAGCTTTCACTGTGAGCTGGAGATACTGTTTCTTCGCGTTCTCAGCCACTTGTCCAGATATCCTCTTGGCACCATGCAATTCTTCTAGAACAGCGTCTACTCTTTTGAGCCCCAGGCTAGGCTGTTGCAAAATGACTTGAGGATCAAAGCATGGTAATCCTCGAGCAAGTTGCGATTTCAAAGGGCTTCTTTCTTTCAGCTTCTCTATCGTACTCGCAAGAAATTTCCGAAATTCACTTTTAAATTGCAACTTGTCCTTTTCACAAAAACGGGATTCCTTTAATAACTTCCTGGCACTATACCCAATGTCTACCTGCTGGACTGGAATTAGGTTACTGATATCTGTAAGATCTAAAGTCAAAAGTTTATAAGTAGTACTTGCTTCAGTGAGCTTTTGTTGCTTCACAAACCTCACCATAAGATTTCTCACAACTTCTTCAAGTAATGCGAATAGGAAAGGCGCTAGAGGTTTCTGACTTTGGAATCTCTTCAAAAAGGGTTCAACCTCTGCAATCACGCTTCTAAGTGCAGCTAATCTTACTTTTGAAAGAAGATCCTTTACCGCTTCCAAGATATACTGATAACTCCTGTTACTTGGTACACTTACTTCAGTAATGAACTTTTCAATATGATTCCATATTTTTAATGCTTGATCAATACAGGGTCCATTTTCAAGCCACCGGACACAAGTGACCTTGAAAGGAAACTCTATAAATTACCAGTAACTTCCGTGTATTTTGCCCGGCGTGCTGGACTGTCTTTAAAGAAATCATACATAGCTTTTAACACTTACTATTTCATAACTTCAATAATTTAACAATGGACCTGAAGCGATTTTTCCCTGACTTTCCCTGACCAATCTGCCATTTCCCTGACTTTCCCTGATACATTTTTACTTCCCTGACTTTTCCATGACTTTCACTGACTTTCCAGAATGTGGACACCCTGATAGTAGAATGGACAAATTCCGTGATAATGAATTTCTGAATATCGTTTAACTTTACACAACTGGTAATTTTTGGAGAAAATAAACTGTAACAATCGGAAGATTTTAAAGAACAATGTAGACTTTTCTTTGATCGGTTTTTGTGCAGTACATCCAATAATTACCGTATTTTAACGGTTAATGGTTGGAAGGGAATGTTATACACCAGAGATTGAAATGTGTATAAAACAGATCATTATCACGCACCACATGTAAAAGAAGAAAAAAATTGAAAAAGACTAAAAAAAAGTTGTCCGACAATTCTGTGCCGTTCTGTAAAACTGGCTATAATGAAATTACGGACTAAGCCCCAGCTTTCGCCTGTGAATACATTATTTCATTAAGAAGGTCCTGAAACTGTTCAACACAATTTTTCCGGGCCGCGACTTTCAAACAGTGAGAAACACAGTACTACATTATACCGGGGGATTAATCTACGGCGCTGGGCCATCGTTCATGAGGTTGCGGGTTTGAATCTCGCCTGGGGTATGGGTGTTTGTGGATATTAAACTCACTGCATCCTTATTATCGTGACGAGCTAAAGTCATAGTCACTAATTGGCCCATATAAAATAAAGTTTGCCAAAAGTTGTTTTTACTTTTTCACCGGGATTAATTTAGTAGTTTCTTTTTCAAAAGGATCGATTTTAATATTTAGAAGATAATGTGAATATCTGAAGCTGTTCAACTATTTACTGAAATTTATTTAATAAGGCAATGATTCTATTCTATAACGCGAAATTTGAAACAATGCAAACTGTTATTGTTACTTCTGCTTTATAGTGATTCTTGGTCCGTTATGATTATAATTTAACAATGGTTTTACACACATAATTTAGTCTTAATAATACCAAAACACGGTTACTAAAAAATTCCTTTAAAGTTCGGCACTCAGCCATCCTGAATTGAATCGATCATTGTTAAAAGGGAATGTGTTACAAAAGGAATATTTTGGGGGTGGGGTGGGATCTGAAACTGCAGTAAGCACTGTATTTTTGTATTTGTGTAGAGAAGGCTATTATGGAGATATCAAGCATGATAACAGAAATATAGATGTGCACACGCGAATAGCCTGTAAAACTTTTGCACACGTCCCCTTTTGACAATGACTGGAAATGGAATGTCTTGTTGGTTCTGCTATAATGTGGAGAAGGCTATATACTTATAGATATATACAAGTGTGGAGAGATCGGATATTACTGTAAGCATAATAATAGTAGTGACAAAAAAATGCAGGACAAACGAATACAAGAGAAAAGCAAAGTTACGATGCATGAACGATTAAGTATTAATATGTTAACTGTCTGCGATCGTTATTTCGTACCACTGGCATCATCATTATCTTCGTTTGAAGCCTGTACGTCCTTCATACCTGATATACACCAACATGGAGTAGAAATCGTGACCAAAAACGTATACGAAAAGGATGCAAGACCATCCAACTTCTTGCCGTTTATTGGAATTCGTCCCGAGGGGATGAGCTTTCAATGTAGAAGTGGAGCTTACGTAATTTGAAGTAGACCAAACCATTCACAAACTGTGAAATTAGACATAAACCTGGACATAAAAAACTGTTGCAATAGGTAGTTCTACTTTTCTTGCATTATCCACAAAAAGTAAGGATGAATCTCGCAACGGGTTTAGAGGTTATAACATCACCAATATGGCGGCCGTTACAATTCGTAATGAAATCTTGAAATACATAATGAGATCTCATAGAACAGAAATAGAAGAGTATTTTTGTATCAAGTTCAAGGGAACTAATTGGAAAATGTATAGAATGAATAAGTGTATTCATTGTTTACAGTTTCTTTTAGATGTATTAGGAAAAACTTAAATAAAGTGCTGTTTTATTTCCTCCAAATATGCTTGATTTCACTGAACTACTAACAGCAACTAGTACTAGAAGACCGTGTTTGCATTCAAAGTCTCTTTATTTTGCAACTCAGAATGGAACTTTAAGGCTCTAGACGAACCCGATGTGCACGTTGTTTCTTCGCTCTTGCTGGTTTCCTTGTACTTCTTAGGCAAACTGTGCCTTGTTTACAGTAAAGCGACCTGTCGTACTAGCTTTGATGGTGAGTTCATTATACTGCACCACTGTGTATATTTTGCTACTTTTGCGAATTAATTTCTTGATAACAGCCAGAGTCTCTGTCAAATGTTAAGTATAAGTGACTACGTACAGAAAAATAGTGCTTAATATAGTTCTAAATCTGCCAGTCAGTGAGGTTCAACAGGTACAACTAGTTACTGTGTGATTCTTATTTTGACCTACACACCTATCACTGAACAAAATAAGATGTAGGAGGAAATTTTGTAAAATTATCTGACACAGAAAACCATACCTCATTTACTGTCTAATCCCTGGCTCTTCCTCGCGAGATACCCTCATCGCAGCCAAGTTCACCTTTCGTACGTTCAGTGTTATATCCAATTTTAACCATCACCCAAATTTCTAATGTCTCGTAATATGGTGTATGTGATCACTACCTGTCTCAGGTTTTCACTGACATGTGTTTCGTCTGGTACATTCTGCGTATTTTGCTAGAAAAAAACACATTCATTGACAAATTCAATTGTCCGCGAGAGTACTTTCTGGCTTCCTTGATTCCCTACCTACCAACAAAGCTACAAGATATTCCTCACAGTCAACTCAGGATGTCTTTCTTCGATGCAACCGACCGCACTTAGTAACAGGGTCGATAATATTGGACTGAGGATAATTGAGGGTAGTGGGTCATCGCTTTAGAATAAAACCCACTACTGGAAACCTCTAAAGTGTTATTTTTTTTTTCTCCGTGCAATGTAACCCTTGGGCGGAGGCCTATTCCACAACAGCATACTATGGACCATTCTACGAACATTGCACGTAGCGTTGAACAACATTGCACTAGACTGTTAGAACATCTAGAGCTGGGTGCTAGAAACTATTTCATTTCAATCTTGAGTTTTTACGCAATAGAGAAAGAATGAAAAAAAAAAACTTTTAAATTCCGAAGGAATTATTTTAATTCAAAATATCGACAAAGATTTTTTCCCCATCCCACCCTATTCACCAGTTCTTCTGATCCAGTGTTATAGCTTCTTCGGTTTCTCTTATGTAAACATTTTTTGTGATGCTCAGTATTCTGAGGCACCACCTTGCCCTTTCTTACCAATTTTATTTTCACAAAGGATTTTATCATTATAAACATAAACGTTGGAATGTTCAACACGTTTTGGAAACAAATGACATTTACTATTTAAACTCACTGTTCTCTCTCCTTTCTTGTGCCTCCTGAAAATATGTGACAAAACATTCTGATTCACTCGAGTGGGGTCACAATCAACGAAATGGTTCGGAATCCATTTAGAACCGAAAATCCTTCTTAGGACAATGTCCGAGAGAAAGTAATGGAGATCTTGAAAAAGTATCTCGTAGTTATGTGCATCTACCACCATTTTCTTGATGACGGCTACGTAGTGTTGTGCGTTTGTAAAAATACAGTGACAACGATTCACTGCCCTTTTATTCCAACGCAGCTTCTGCCAAAGACAAACTCTTGTTGTTTTAGAAATACAGTGCTGCTCATCATTTCCAACCCAGTTTCTCCTCAAGAGGAACTTCAACGATTCAGGGCCCTTTTTCTCCAAAGCACCTAAAGAGAAACTTGTTGTAGTAGCAATTTAGTGCTTTTCTTCCAACGCACCTTCTCTTGAGGAGAAACTTGTGTTGTTGTAGCGATTCAGCTTTCTTTTTGTCCAAAGTAGCTTCTCCTGAAGAGAAAATGTTGTTGCGATTCAGTGCTCTGTTTCCAACGCAGATTCTCCTGAAGAGAAACTCTTGTTGTAGCGATTCAGTGCATCTTCTTCTGATCTTGTTAAACTTTTGAATTTTATTTAAGGCCTCCAGGCAACTTTTGGCTCAGGCCGAAGGGATGATAATGGGGGAATTGGTGGAATAAAGAATGAGAGGAAACCGGGGGGGGGGGGGGACAAAAGCCACGCATTTGGTGCTTGTCACCACAAAGCCACACGGCAGGGATGAATCGAGGACTGTTACTGTAGCGAATGAGTGCTTTCCTTCCAACGCAGCTCCTAATGAAGAGAAAATCTTATTGTTGCACTTGTTCAATTTCTTTTTTATTTCTTTTTTTATGCAGCTTTTCGTGAACAGAAACTCTTGCTTGCTCTTGAAGCGATTTAGTGCTTCCTTTCCAACGCAGCTTCTCATCTTGTTGTAGCGTTTTTTTTTTTTTTTTTTTTTTAATACAGCTTCTCCTGATCATCATCTTATTGCGATTTAATGCCTTGTTTCGAATTCAGCTTCTCCTGAACAGAAACTCTAGTTGTTGAAACGATTCGGTATTTTTTCCCCAACGCCGCTCCTTTCGGAAAGAAACTCTTGTTGTTGCACCGGCTCAGAGCTTTTCTTCTCCAATACAGTTTCTCCTGACGAGAAACTCTTGTACCGATTCATTTTATTTATTTATTCCCCTCCGCACCATATCATGAAGAGAAACGCTTATTGTTGTTGTAGCGATTCTGTGCTTTCATGCTTCAGCACTGAGCGTAGCCCTAAGATGGGAAACTTCATATACCTGTTCTATCTATCTGTACGTCGACAACTTTCAACTCAAGAACTATTAGGGCTGCAAAGGTGGTTGAGATTTGGTTCGAAAAGTCTCCGCGAGGCGAGTTTAAAGCTGCGAAGATTATCTCTGTCCGATTGCCCATGAGTCTGTCTGTCGAAAAATTTCCACTTATGATATACAGATGCTTATCAGAATAATGGAAACACCTGAACGAAAGTGCAACTTACCAGATTAATATGGTGTCGGGCCACCTTTCGCCTTCAGAACAGCCTTGATGCGACGTGGGATGGAGGCATAGAGGTCGTGAATGGTAGCAAGTGGAATATTACACCATTCCTCGTGCAGGGCATCGGCCAGTTCTGTGAGAGAAGGATGGAGGTGGAAATCGTCGCCGGAGTCGTGTTTCCAAGATGGACCACAGATGTTCAATTATGTTGAGATCTGGGGATTGGGCGGGCCAGGGCAGGTGTTGAACTTCATCCCGATGTTCCTCAAACCACGCTGCAACAACTCCAGCTGTGTGAATGGGTGCATTATCATCCTGGAATATGGCGTCATTGTCCGGGAACAACATCCGGACCATAGGATGCAAGTGGTCTCCTAAAATTGCGACATAATCGTTGGCAGTGATGCGTCCGCGAAGTGTGACCACAGGACCCAATGAAAACCATGATATTGCGGCCCACAGCATCACCGTGCCGCCGCCATGTTTCACAGTTGGGCGGAGACACTGCAGATCATACGCTTCTTTGGGCGTTCTCCACACACAAACACGGCCCGTGGTTTGGAATAGGGTGAATGGTGACTCATCCGACCATACCACACGCTTCCATTCGCAACGGTCCAAGTTGCATGGTCGCGGCACCATTTGCGGCGTGCTAAAGCGTTCTGGTCCCTGATGAGAGGTTTGGCCCGTGCAACACGACCCCGTAAGTTCATGTCATGTAATTCGCGGCGGACTGTGATTGTCGAAACAGGTTGGGGGAGGTGCTGATTGAGTTCCTCCGTCACTTGCGCCGCAGTGGCACGACGGTTCCGCGTGACAATGCGCTTTAATACCCGGCGTGCCCTGTCACTGATGCTTTTCTTCCGCCCACTGTTCCGCTTCCCCGATGTGGTTTTCCCGTGTGTTGTGTAGGCCGTCATCACCTTCGACACTGTCCCTGGCGACACACCTAACACACTAGCCACTGCCGTCACACTCACTCCACATAACCGCGCACCAACAATTTGCCCTCTTTGAAACTCTGAGAGGTCTCCCATTTTACACTACCTCCGTCTGCTGCAGCCACTGCACACTCCTGTTCCACGACGCCTGACGTAGTATGGAGACCGACCTAACACACCATTACCAGCAGTCCGGCGCTGCGGTCGCCACGACACCACTGCCAACCCATACATCTGACGTGTTGCCAACTACAGGTGTTTCCATTATTCTGATAAGCATCTGTATATTAGGGCTACGAAGGTGGTTGAGGTATTGTTCGAACGGTCTCAGCGAGTTCAAAGTCGCATAGATCACCTATATTTCTCTGAAGGACCGAGCCGCCGTAGCTCAGTGGTAGAGTGTTAGTGTAGCATTCGGGAGTTCCTGGGTTCGATCCCAGCGGCCAACCATCCTGAATGAGATTTTTTCCTGTCACCAGGCAAATGCCGGGATGGCACCTTCAACATAGGCCCTGGACGATACCTTCCTGAATCCTTTCCATTCCTCTATCCCGGCCTCAGATGCCTAAAGGTCATAAATAAAATGCAATTCAATTCAACTACTAAGGAAAACTTTCAACTAAGGAACTACTAGAGCTTCGAAGCTGGTTGAGGTGTCGTTCGAAAGGTCTCGGTCAGAGGTGTTCAATGCCGCACAGTTCATCCAGATCGAATGAGCTGTTGCAGGTTCTCATATAATCTGTATAAAAACTCGGTGATGAAGCCTGGCGGTAGCACATGTGCACAGTCCCCCGACTGAACTGAGTCTATTTTTTTTCCCAACGCGATCTGTATTTCATGAAGGGAAATGCTTGTCACAACGCAGCTTCTCCTGAAGAGAAACTCCTGTAGCGTTTGTTTTGTAACTCAGTTACTCCTGAAGATGAATTCATGGTGTTGTAGTGATTCAGGGTTTTCTTTCCCAACGCAGATTCTCTCAAAGGAAAATTCTTCTCCTTGAAGTGATTAAGTGCTCTAATCAAAAACTGAACTTTTCATGATATGAAACAGTTTCTCTGCATTCATGTACATACAATACGTTGCATGTTCTTTAAAACGGCTTCTTATATATTCTGCCAAATTATTAGCAATACAGTTTTCCACGATGAATTGTTATTGCATTTTTACCACTGTTTGAAATATTTAGTGCCTATTTTCACGGATTTTGGTGCATATATGGCTGCCTTACGATTTTGTTACTGCTGCAGTCTTGAACTATTTGATGTAATATTGGAACAGCTTCTATCTTACCCTTTCTATTACTAGAATATTTAAGCGTATTTGCTATTAAAGCGTCACAAGTCAGAAACATCAAACAATCAACACTCACAGAGATGACTGTATATACCAAAGTGTTTCGAGTGTCAGGAGAGCCAAAGGATTGTTGGCAGGAGAGTAAACCGTTTCTTACATAACAAGTGCAACGCTGAAGTCTTAAACAATAACACAATACTTGTGTACTGCTTCATATTTGTTATCTATTGTGCTAACAAATGAAAGGGATCATTTCAAGATGGCCCCTTTCGTACAGTGGCGGCAAAATATACGTAAAACTTCTTCGCAATAACTTTTGTGAATATCTTATGAATCTTCGGTCAATTTTAATGTAGATATTGTACGATGAAGAGCAACTTTTGCTTATTTTTAATTAATTTAAATTTATGGGTTAGACAAGTTTCTTTGACCTAAGCCCTTCACAGTTCTCAGGAATGACGTCTCAGTGAGTACTCGGTCGGAGAAAGGTGATTGGGAAAATAGAAAAGCTAATGTTATAGTCTATGTACTATCGCAACATTCGCCTTATATAAAGAGAACATTGGAAAACTTCGGTCGGAAGCAGAACTCGAACCAACACGCCTCTTCACAGTTCGCGGACCTCGGGGCTCGGTAAGATGAACTAAAAGACAACAGGGAATTCTTAAATTCATGTACAGAAGTTACCAGTAAAATAATATTTATCAAACTGTAAAAACTTTACATATTACTGAGTCTGCACTGATTTAATAGTTCATTGCCTATTGTTATTTTCAATTAATAATAATAAATAAACTTCTAAGAAGAACAAATTGAACGCTATGTCCTCTTTTGTGTTTCTTCCTAATTTTTGAATGCTTCTACTTACCGCAATGGTATTACGTTGTCAGATAAATTCGTTCTGTTTTTTTTTCTAGGTCTATTCTTCCTCTACCATTTTTGTTTATAGTTTGTTTTTTTAAATTTGATTTTCAATTACTCTTTTCAGGCAGATGGCGATGCAGTGCTACGTTGATAAAAATAAACATTTTTAATACTTGCTTCTCTTCGCTTTCAATCAAGGTTCTAAAGCCACCAAAGCTGATCGAGACATTTGTGTTGTGAACGGAGAAGGGGCTATTACCGAAAGAACTGCACGGAAATGGTTTTCACGATGCGAGGAGGGAAAATTCGACCGCATTCTGGCCGTTCAATGAGAATCGATTGAACGAAGTCCGCTATTATCAATGCAGTTTACTCACTCGACTCCAGGCCACTAGTGAACATAAACAGAGATTTCAATACCGCATCGCCACCAGCGACGAAAATTTGTCTCTATGTCAGCATTAAGAAAAGGAAAGAATAGCTTAATCCCAACAAGCAAGGAACACCTCGAGTCAAGGCAGAGCTGCATCCACGCAAGACAATAATCTGCGTTTGGTAGGATTGGGATGCTGTAACCCACTGCAAACTGTCTGAAAACAACATGTCAAATGGAGAGCTTTACGTTCAACATCCAAATGCACTGGTTCAGCGAGGCAGTCCAGTTGACTGCCATCGAAAATATCAGTAGGGAAATTCTACCGCACTCACCATATTCTTTTGATCCAACCCTATCACAGTTTCCGGTCCCTCTCCAACAGTATGCCACACGTTTCCTTCAACAACGACATGGAGCTGAAAATGTGATTCGATAAATTCTTCGAGGCAAGACCAGACCACGCATTGACAAGCTAGTGGAACGCTGGTAAGAATTTGTGAACAATGAAGAATATATTACTGGCTGCTTTCTTTACATTTCTGATAGAAGAAACAGACTAAAAGAAATGTAAACACATACACACACAAACGAACTTATCTGACAACCCAATTCGTTTGAAGGACTAGCAGGAACTTCAATGCGGAATATTTACCATTTCCATTAATGGATCAGTTTACGGAAAATAAAGAGAAACTTAACAGTAGACGAGCGTAATCACATGAAACCTCTGAGAACTACCGAGATACCGTTTATTGTTTATACCGAGATATAAACAGAATCGAAGGAATTTACAGAAGCAAAATTCATGATTTTTCCCTGATCCTAATGATATTCCAATTTATACCAACAAGACCTGTATGATGCATATCTTATATATGATAAAAACAAAAATAAAAAGGAATAATAAATATGTGAAACAATATCCTGAAGTTGGGACCCATAAAAACACTATAAAAAAGGCTAAGGTAGCTCATGTGCGATGCACACGAACCATGAACGGCGTATGTGGAGGTAGAACTCCACATATTCTTGACCAACGACACGAAGTGAGGTGGGCGGGCAGTCCCACGATTGACCGCTTTTACCTCCCAAGACGCCCAGGAATACCAAGGACATTCTGGTACTCAATTTGATAGGAAACTGAGTGCACCTTAGAGTGCCAGGCATGAGATCACCTAAAGAAAGTGACTAGCGTCCTAAACGAGATTTGAACCGATTCGTAGTTAGAGGCGCTACCGCCCGAGCCAGAGTAAAAACACTATAACACAAAAATTTGCAATATTTTGACTATTAACATTGTCATGGACGGGCAAAGAAATAGAAAAAATATTGCAAGATTTTCTCATGACTTGCATGATCGACCCCTTAAATTCGTGAATGGCTCTTAATGACCTTCACGACTGGTAAATAAAATACTCTTTTGAAATATGGATTTGGAGAATAGAAAAGATCAAATGCACTGACAAGTTAAACATGAAGTGATAAGTGTATAAGAAATAAAAATTGTTACAGAATATAAGGCGGGGAAAATAACTGGATCTATCATATAGTTAAAGAAGATTGACTATTTAAGCAAGTTCTGGAGAGAGCTGTGGAAAGATAAGAGGAAAAAGAATAAATATGACTGATGACCCATAAAAGGGCAAAAGTTACAAGAATTCAAGACAAGGTAATGTATAGAACGCTATGGTCTACAGATTTACTTATTTCAAAACACAGAAGAAAACAAAATATTGCTTTGCTTCAAACGGATTAGCATTATACAAAAATTGGAATACATACAGTTCCCTTGGACTAGTGGTTAACATTATAGAATTGGTCGGATCGAGGTTAGATTCAAGCTCTGTTGTTTGCAGTCCCGACTGAGATTTTCTAGTTTTCCTATTTTAGCAGGCGAATGTTGGACTGGTACCAAGTCTAAAGCTCTAGCTCCTACCTTTCACTTCCTGTCGAACCCAAAATGGAAATTCATTCGCATTTCTTGTACAGTATGTAACAGAAAAGAAAAATCATTTCACCACATACTGAAGACTTATTCAATTGTGCCTCCGCAGGGATAATCAACACGCTGTGGAGATACTGTGAATTTAGTGGTTCAGACTCCACTCAATACTATAGGTCTCGTGGTAGGACATTGCTTCAGCTCCACTCGATGGATGGTAACAGCAAAGTACCATCACTCCACAAAGCTTCTCTGGACAGAATACTTAGAATCATTATCAATTAAAATGTACGTAATTAGAATTTACTACGCTAATTATTCTTCACTAAATTGTGACATTTTTGTTTCCTTCTAATTATCAGCAAAAATATAATTTGATTGTTTTTCCCCTCTCTCTCCTTTTTTTTTTCAGAAGAAATGGTATACACAGTAAAATTTTCTCTCAAAGACATGTACTCTCCAAAAATTGTATCTTATCTTTATTTTAAAATACCTACCTTGCTTTAGCTTTCTTTTTCTTCTTCTTCTTCGACTGTTTCTTCTTCTTCTTCTTCTCTTCCTTTTCTTCGGATGCTGTGCTTGACCCGCTCGATGACTCACTATCCGAGCGCGAAGAACTACTACTGCCCCTCTTTTTCTGCTTGCCTCCTAAAATTACATCGAGCAGTTATTAAAAGCGAATCCTACATACATTTTCCTGTTTGTAAATGTAACAATTCGTTGAAACTTCCAAGCTCTAATCTAGCTGGAATATACATCACACATACACTATGTGGATAAAGCACGCTACTACATATACGTCTTGGGCAGCCATTTTCTCCTAATTAGGGGATCAGTCTGGACAGTACAGGGCGTGGGGAACACCATTTCAGTGCAAGTTGATCAGCGTTGTTAACAGATAACAAGAATGGGACCAAGCATTATCATGAAGGACAATGACGTAAGTGACAACATTTCAAGTCTTTCTTGTGAATGGCATTGCGTACGACACCCTGGTGCAATGTGGCATAATAGTTGGCATTATTTGTGGCAAAAATCTACGTGATATTCACTGGTGTGATTGCAGTCGGCTGAACATATGCAAACGGCTGATTTATCATTACCTCTCGTCCTTGCCTAAACTGTTCACGCTAGTCGTATACTCGTACCCGTGACAGCGTTTGTTCTCCCATACCGAGTTTTCAATCCTTGTAAAAAATTAGCTGCCACGGTACATCCTTCACCGGACATTTGACTATACACCACTGTACATGCATCATCTAGATAGGCCTAATGTTGGCCGCGCGATACTCACAAAGAACATCGTGCTTCAGTTCCTCCTTACTTTTTTACGCCAAATAGTGTCTCGGTCAACGCTGAACGACTCTTGTAATTATACATTATTTGATATATTGTGCCAGTTAATGAAAATGTTATCAAAGTTGGCAAAACTGTTCATTTTTACTACTACTTTTAGTCATTACTAGGTTAAGAAAGTTTACTTTTAATTACTTGAAGTGTTTTAAAGTCGTTCAATTTAAACATGGGTTATTTTTTATTTTTTTTTAACAATTTTGTTAAATTCAAAATTTTATGTCACCTAGCCCCTCTCTTTTTGGTCTACAGCACCTTAAATTTTGGTGATCCACGGTATCTCATCATGCTGTACGAGATGCACTACGTTTGAATCGTATTTGTGTGGGAATACATCCTGACCCTTCCTTCGAGATAATTTACACTAAAACTCATAGTCAGACGAATACTTTCCAGGTAATAAGGCAATCATGAGTTCTGCTTCATTTCTTTATCGACCGACCTAAACTAACGCACAACACAGACATACAGGACAATTGCATTCGGAAAGACTTTAAGACGTCAAATTCAGTAGCTACGGAAGTGTCTGGCGAACGCAATTTTTGGCAGGAAACATTTAGCCGTAAAATCAAAACTAATGGCTGGTCGATTATGAAATTTGGTCAGTTTTTAAGCATACAACTTTCTCAATTTTGTTGAAAAATACGTTTGTTCGAGAACGTGTATTCTGATTAAAAGACGGCTAAATATGACCGACTTTTCAAATTAACAAAATTATGCAGTAATCCTTTAGCTATAAAATCTAAACCAATGGCTGATCGATAATAAAAACTTGGGTCTACTTTGAGAACAAACAATTGTCTTCTCTATACTGAAAAATCAGTTTTTAATGTTTTCTTAAGAAAATGACGTCCAAATATGGAGAACTTTAAAAAAAACTGCAAACTTTAAGTTGGTTGTTACAGTGGAAGTAACAGTCTTAAGTTCCTAAAGATATTTTTGCGATAAAGTGCCGTCAAGTTGTTACTCGAATTTGTAAATATGATAAGTACGTACTTTGTTATGGAAGAGAAAAAATCCGAAACAATGGATTTTTTTTTTCTTCAATGCTGTCGGAATTCCTCTACCCTGTACAACGAACACTGAATTATAATTTTGATATCACAAACTACACACAAATATCTACCTTATACAAAGAAAACTAAAACACTTTTATGCTAATTAGTTACTAAAGTATGATTTGAGAAAAGTAGTACAGCATACCACGTTTTGAGCTTCAGTAATTATCAACAATGAAATTTAAGAAGGAATCTCTCTATATTTATATATATATATATACCGGTATTTATATATATATACTGGTATATACCAGTATTTAAAAGTATACCGGTTTTCTAAATTTCTATAAGGAGCTCATAGGAAAATAATTACCAAAATTGACTGGTACAAAACTTTCTTGAACTGCTGAATAGAGATGAAACGGCCCATACAGCAATTTCAGAATGTAACTCTTAACATAAAGAATATGTCAGTCTTTCATGACGTATATTCTTTGAGCAACCAATAGACAATGAAGCACCGTTACGACTTATGAAGCAGCATCAGGATGTACACAGTTTATCAATGCCAATCTTTATTCCAATAAAAAACCTATTGAGTGGAAAACCAAGCAGGTAGCTCTTACCACCTCATAAACAGCATGCATGAGTACACATTTTGTTCATGTCACGATTTATTCACAGACATCACAATGTATCTCAGAAGTCAACTTCTGTACACTCGTGTTTTTGGCTTTGTACCGACAAAACATATATTATTTTTATTTGTGTCTGACTTCATCTTTCCTCCAAATGGCAGCTAAAAACAAAACTCTCGCACTGAACTGAATTCATTTGTGGCGTTTCGGCATCTATGGCTCAGGTCGAGACATGATAGGGGAAAGAATGCAGGAAGGAGTCATACAAGGCTGAAGTTGAAGGTACCGTCTTAGCACTTGCCTACTGTGCGAAAAAGTCATAGAAAAACTTAAAATGGTCGGCCACTGGTATCGACCCCAGAACCTTCTGAATGCGAAGCCAACGCTCTAACAGCTGAACTATAGAAGGTCGGTAAAGGGCTCTCGGTTCACAGGTCCTGCAATTAAACAATTTCGCCCTTCCATTTCCTTGTCAAAAGGAAAAGCTGAATGTACTACCAACTCACTCTATGGCTTACGGAACTTGCAAGTTCGCTACCACAGTATCAAACGCTCGCCAGTTCTGGTAACAGTGACAGTCCCAATTCACATAACTGGGGGCTATTGAAAAATGATCCGTTTACATCAAAAGTGTACGGTAAAAGTCAATTCAACTGCAAACGTTTGCTACTGCCGAGATAAGCTTGCAGGTTCCATAAGCCATAGAGTGACTGATTTAGTTTTAACAGTGGAAGAAACCGTCATTTTGGAATTCGAAATTAGGGAAGTTCGGACATTCGGAATGAAAATCAGGATTCCGGAATGCCGGAATCGAAGAAATTCCGAATTGGCTTCGTACTTTCGAACGCCCCTATTCGAAATACCCTAGTACAAGGGCTATTTGATATGTGGATTAGGCCTGTGGTTTCGGTATAAATTTTATTCGCAAGTAGACGTTCTACAGTCAAACGTAAATGAGTGCAGCGATGGCTTCCTCAAATATGCGCAACGGTGTGTGATCCAGTTCCTGTGTGCTAAGGTGTACAGCCAGCAGAGATTGTTCATCTGTTAAATGCAGTCTTTAAGTGCTGCAAAATAGTTCTAAGGTAGAAAAAGCAGTGATGTTTGGAATGCTCTCTCGAGGCATTGCTCTGTTGCAGGACGATGCAAGGTCGCATACAGCACCTGACAACTTGGCAATAATCCGACAATTCGATTGGGATGTGCTACACCACCCTCCCATGGACTTATCGCCATGTGATTTTCACGTGTTCGGCCTAATGATGCTCTTTGAGTCAGACGTCGAAGTGAAAAATAAAAGATTCATGGCTTCAAAGTCAGCCCTAAATGACCTATAGAAATGGGATTGACAGACTAGTGTATCTGTGGGATCGTTATCTCAACAGTCATAAAGAACATATCAGATAAAACCACTTCTGGAATCACAGTGAGAAAAGTTCACTTATTTTTCAAACAACTTTTATACAAGTCGTACGATACAGCTCTCAACAAGAAGGGTAATATCTTTACCACTAACTACGTGTATTGTGAGTGAATTATTATCAACGTTCTAAACGAGCTGGTGAGCTTCTAAGCACCGGACCTACAGTTTCTGAACCACTGCGTTGAATGGACCCCGGTGTGATTCGAACCCATAACAGAAAGCAAACGCTCTAACCTCTCGACCACCCCGAGGTGGTCATGTATCAATATGTATGATCATGTATCAATATGTATCAATATCAATATCACTATGTATCAATATATTGTATATAGCTATGTGTTCATGCCAGTTTCTTTATTATTCCTTTACTTTGCATAAAAACGAAACAGCTTAAGAGGGAGATGGATTTAGCTACTGCGGCCTACAAAATAAGCGTTCAACTTAACATGGATTTCGCACGTTTCTACAAATATCATGGTTTTATGTGATTCCTTCGAAAAAAAAAAAAAACTCAATAGCCTCTTCAACACATTTCGTGACATAGTAAAAGTAAACAGGTGAAAGCCCCATGACGTATTCTTTCTTAGAAATATTGGATGTTTTAGTAGCCCAGGTAACAACTTTCTTATGGAACTTTCCATTATAATAATCCTTATTTCCAAACAGAAAATAGTAAGCATGGTTTTTACTTAAGTACCTTCATAATTCCACGAAATATACTGAAGGGGCTACTGAGTCATTATTTCGAAGGAACCACATGAAACTACGATATTCCTAGAAATATGTGAAAACCTATGTTAAATTGGACGCTTATTTTGAGGCCACCGTAGCAAACTCCCTTTCCCTCTTAAAGCTTGCACATAATATGTGTACATAAACCGAGATGTACATACGTTTGATATAGACATATTAAAAAGTGACTTAATTTTTTCATTAGATTTTAAATACAGTTAATTTGTTTAAAGAAAACCAAAGCAGATGGAGATGCCTTAAAAATCAAAGAGGAAGAGCGGTTTGCAGGCAGCGATGAATAACTTCTTTATAAAACAGAAATTGATCAAATTTAAGTATTGCCTAAGTACACACACACACGCAGTCTAGCAAGGGACACTATCGAGAAGTGCACTCCGAAAACAGAAAATTTTATAACCATTGGAAAGCTAAAATACATAAAAATTAGCTACCCAATTGCAGATCTAAGAAATTTAAGTTTTTTGTTGTTTTGTTTTTCTTTGCTGTTTTTTTTTTAAATCCAAATTTGAATTTTGTCGTCGTTTTGAGCACAGAAACAGAATTCGATAGCCAAACTTCGCACATGAATTCTTGACACCAAAAGGTATCTTTGCCATTTGTCGAATTCCGCTTCACTTTTCAGATACAGGGGTTCAAATTTGGAGCTCTAAGTTTGTAATCGTCTCGAACACACAAACGGAATTCGACAGTCAAACTTCGCAGATGAAATCCTCACATCAAAACAGGGGGGAAAAAGGTATCTTTGTCACTTGTCGAATTTCGCTTTGTTTTCGAGATATATGGTTTCCAATTTGCACTCCAAAGTCTTTTTTTATTTTTTTTAACGTACAATGTTAAAATAAAAATTACATTTCGCGGTAAATCTTGAAGTACGCCTTAAAGTAGTGTTTAGCGTTTGATTGTTGATTAATATCAATACAGTGCATATAACGAGTTAAAATGTGATATTATTAGTTTTTCAGTGTTGCAAATTGGTATATTTTAATGGCACTACGACGGTTTATTGAATATTTGGTATTCCCCAGTGATGACAAACACTGTGAAGCACATAAGATAGCATTTCACACTGGAAATATTGTACCATGTCAAACATGGAAAATCAACATATGCACCGTGAAATTTGGTATAATATTCACAGTTTGCAACATTGAGTTCCGAGCATCACACATAATGTTTATCATCATTTGGGAATACCAAATACTGAATAAACTGTCGTAGTGCCATTAAAAATATACCAGGTTTGCAACACTGAAAAACTGATATCACATTTTAAATCGTTATATGCACCGTAGCGATATACGTAATCAACTATCAAACACTAAACATTACTTTAATGCTTACTTTATGATTTACCGCCGAATATTATTTTTATGTAACATTGTACGTTTAAAAAAAAATATAACATTTGGACTCCAAATTGGAACACACTGTATTTCGAAAACGAAGCGAAATTCGACAAATGAAAAAATACCTGTTTTGATGTGAAGAATTCATATGGGAAGTTTGGCTGTCGAATCCGGTTTCTGTGCTCTAAACAACAACAAAATTCAAATTTGGATTTCTCAACAAAACTTAAATTTCTCAGTTAATTCTGCGATTGGGCAGCTAAACATACGTTTATAGCGTTAGAATCTCTTTACAATAGTTATAAAAAAATCTGCTTTAGGATTGCGCTTCTCGATAATGCCCCTTGTAGGTCCCGGTTAAGGAACTAGTTACTCCATATCTTACAGATCTGGTACAGAAAAGGATCTGCATCACCAGGAAATGGAAAGTTTACGGGTACAATGGAGGTTACCAGTATATAGAAGAAGGTTTCTTTAGTAATGTTGCCTATGGAGAAATAAAACATGATATATGAAAGGATAATTAAAAATTTAATTTTAAAGTAAAGTGACCGTTTCGGCTGTGTACGAGGTAAGTCACTGTTCAAGTAATGGGAAATCGAAGTGTACAAAGATCTATGAATAGTAGTTGGTGTGTGCATTTTATTAGGTGCAGAGTAATAATTTAAAGAGGAAATTATCTAACATTGCAAGTTAGAAAAATGAAAACTTCATATACCAACATGCAACCTGCTAAAGACAGGAGAATTTCAGTTTTCTTTAAAGTGGGCTCCAACCCGAAACAGTTCAATGTAAACCACTGGTTTGGAAGCTGGGATCAAGTGCACATAAAACGAACACGCCTACCATTCATATAACTGAGAGTCCTGTTCTAATATTGTGCATGCATATTAGCACCGTACGAATGGAAGTGAAATTATAAAATACAAAAACAAATTGTTCACAAAGAACATGGAGGAGAGGGAAAGAAATCCTTCTGGAATATACCCAATCTTGCGAAATATATGATCTCGTGAAGGAGCCAGTTGGAATTAACCTTGACCTTCCCCCATACTCCAATGGTTAACGTCACGAACTTCGGATAAAAAGCTGGGAAGAACGAAGGTTTGGGTTCCGTTGTCGCCCATCCTTACTGTGGATTTCAGATTACCTTCAGCTTCAGCACACGAATGACGAGATAGCACAATCAAAAAGAACTGGTAGAATTACGTCTTTGGAACGAAGGCGGCCACAGTGGAAGTGGTAGTAAATTGCACTGGATTTTAAGTGAATATGACGAAAAGTTAAAGTTGTTTTCAAGTGAACATGATTCAAACCAACGATAGTAAGAAAAGAATAAGGACAAGCCCCTACATTACTCCCCTCTGTGATAAATGGATGTTTGTATAACCTGCTCACTAATACGTTTCGAGATGCAGTGAAATATTTCCCTGTTAATAGCGAAGTACAAGTGAATAAACTAAATCGCACATGCCTCCAACTTCGCACTCCATAATTGCTGTTACCGAATCGTACAGCAATACGACGATTATGAACACTACAAGTTTCGCTACCTCATATATCGGTTTCATCAGGTGAAGGTAAGGTAAAAATCTAGAGGGACTTATGAAGCTGTCCGAAAAGTTAGCCTTTGTCCGAGCTCTATGCAGATGAAACAAAAACTGGCGGTTAAGAACAGAAACAATGGTACAATGTTGTCACAGAGTACTGCGAAATGAAATGTTGATAGTGGAACATAAGGACTTCATGGTGTCTACTAATTTTGTGACTTGAAATTCCCTGAGTTTTCCAGGTTTTCCACGATATATATAAATATATATTTTCAAATTTTCTGAATTCTTAGTATAGTGGAACACGTAAATAATTGGCAAGATATATTTTTTTTTTAAATTCCACCACCACCCAGTTAGTGGAAATCGAACCTACAACCTCCGCCTTGGCGGGGCAGTGCTCTTACCAATTGTGGACAAGCTCATAAATTTCGCTGTTTTCCTTATAAATGAAAAATTTCCCTGAGTTTTCCAGTTTATAGAATTCCCTGAGGAGTTTTCCAGGGTGGTAGACACTCTGGACTTGGATTGATAACTGTATATAAGGTTAAGTATGGGGAGTTACGAATTTTAATATTTATTAAAAAGTGAAGTATGGTTAAAAAAAGTTATATTGAAATTAAATAACTAACTAACTAACTAACTAACTAACTCTATGGCTTATGGAACTCGCAAGTTCATCGCCGCAGTAACAAACGTTCGCCATTGGATTCTATCCTGGGCAGTATCAAGCCAGTTTTCATGACGAACACCTACTTCTCGAAGATCTCTTCTAATATTGTCCTCCCAACGACGTCTCGGTCTTCCCAATGGCCTCTTTCCATCGGGCCTTCCAACCAGGATAGAATATAATCTTCGTTTTTCCCCCATCCGAGCTACATGCCCTGCCCACCTTAGTCGTCTCGATTTCATTATTTTTACAACATCTGGTGAATCGTAGAGTCCGTGGAGTTCTTCATTATGCAGTCTCCTCCACTCTCCAGTCATCTCGTCCCGTTTCGGACCATATATCTTTCTCAAAACCTTATTTTCAAATACACGCAATTTATGTTCATCTGCTAGGGTCGTACTCCAACTTTCGCAACCGTAAAGTATTACCGGCAGAATAACCGTTCTGTAATGCACAATTAGCACTAATTACTCGAGAACGTTGGACTCCTTCAGGTTTTATATCGGCGCGAAGGTATTGTCGGCAGCTTTCGCAGACTCTTACAATCACACGCCCACTCTATGTAGAAAAATAAACAGAAACAATCAATGCAGTCTGGTAAGTTAAAAAATTTGTGCGTAGTTCTGTGTGTCATTGTGTTACTGCATTCTATGGTGAAAGGTAAATTCGGAAAAAAGTACACTAATGTTGCTAAAATGTTTTCCAGAAATAACGAATGGTTAGCTTTTTCATTTTATGAAACTCTATTATTTTTTCATCCGACGTCTATTACAAGTAAAGTTTACGGTATAGTAACAATGTAGGAACAAGGGGAAAAACTTCATAAAACGGAAAATTTTCCATTTCAAAATTTTCATCACTACTTGTCACCAAGTGACTATCATTTGTTTGGACTGCTAAGAAAGCGTAACGTGGAACCTGTTTCCAATGATGGAAGAACTTGTGCGAACTTGGCTTCGCACACACCCCAATACTTTTTATTAAAACAGAATCAGAAAACTGGGAAGTCTAGCTGTAAATGAAAACTCTGTAGAAAAATAATGTAAGAATACTTTCGAAATAAATTAATAAATACTTTAGTTTTAACAAAATTCCGGTTTGAGTGACGCTCGCAAGTTTTCTTAACTACGAGGTTCATTATCTTTTGCTTTTCAGTGACTCTTATTTTTTACTTTCTAGTACACTTCTTTTGAGTGGACAGACAAATGATATGATTGTCTCATTTGCAATGCCCTTCCTCATATACAACACAAATAACAGCGTGTAGTGTAGGTTCCACAGCTACTTGAATGTCTGAAATCCTTGTTAAATCCCCTTTACACTCACAGCAAATTTGGTTGGTATGGGTTCAACTGTTCTCATGTGATGGGAAGAGACTAGTTTCATATTTGAATATCTTAGTTAAAATCTTGAAGACAATATTCTCTATCAATACGCAAAATTCTGTTCAAATTGGTTCAAGCATTATTATACGAAGTGGAGTCCTTTAAGGTCTCTGGCCTGTCAGACGGCCGTATTACGTTCAAGTAGAAAGTTATTACATGGTCAGCGTAACGCCTCATCGTATTCGTGTCTCTGACTTTCATGACCAGAGTCCGCTACTTCCCTTATTCAAGTAGCTTCCCATTGTTTCACAATGCTGGGTCAACACCGACATTTTGAGGCCCCGGTGGGAATAACCCGGGACCGCTCACAATGCAGTTGAGCGCGCTACCGACTAGGTTATGCAGCTCAAACCTTCCATATGTGGTACCTAAATATGTGCTCAGTAAAAGTCTCTCGTTACCACGGTGTAGTTAAGAAATATATACAATTAAATCGTCGCGTAACCCACCTATCACATTGCTAAATTTGGTTGCAATCGGCGCGAATTGAGTATTTTGGGATGTTAGGATCTTGTTATCACGAAAACGGAACCATCGTCTCGGAGTCTTATTAGCAAAGCCCTCTCCGAAAAATGACTCAACTGAGAATCATCATCTTCCCTGAAATCGGTTAAAAATATTGAAACCGAATTCCATGTTTAGTTTATTCTGGCTTCTTTTTAAATCTTTTTATTTATCCGCAGTTTGATTTTTATCTGTTAACGAAACTACAATGTGTACCATAGGTGTTCTATTGTCCACAACTGTACAATACAAGAAATTACTGAGTAAGTTTTGCATATTAAGACAACAACAGTTGACATGGGTTGAACACAACAAGACGAAATGATGAAAGATTAATGCAAGTTGTTATAGAACGGAGAGTAGAGATAAGAGTTAAAATAATATTTGCTGGAACAGCATGAACAAGAAATGCTACAAGAACACCATGGAAAATCTAGAAGAAACCTTCACCCAACATTAGACTGATCACAGTCGATACAGAATAAAACACAACCATTACATGGCTAAAAGGCTAACAGCGAAAGAAGAGTTTCACTTTATCATGACTTCAGCAAATACCTAGAATCTTTGTCTAAAATAAAATCTTTATGAAATCACAAAGAAACTCAGTAGTACTGTTACTTGCTACGTACTAAAATAAATATCGTAACGAGATAGTAACTGTGTTAATAGGTTAGTATGTTTATGTCAACACAAACAGCACACGACAGTAAACCCTGGTGGTGGAACAAAGAACTAATACGACACACCTCCAGAGGAAGAAGAAGAAACCATTATAAAAAGGACCAACAACAGGAGTCCTACATTATAATTAAGTGGTTACTTTTTTCTTTTATAATTTTGGAACCTGGTACGGGGTCCAAACCTAAAAGCAACAACTAACTATACCTGGGACCTGGTACGGAGTCCGTCACAAGTTAAATACACAAAGAGAAGTGATTTACTTAGCCACATAGCATTGAAAAGGAACAAGTTTGAAATAATTTTAGTTGTACTTATAAATCGGGCCAAGTGAAATTATTATTGTATTATATTGGAAACTTTATAATAAATTGGTGTTGGGAAAACACAAATCAAAACTTGTTCTATTCACAGTAATTTTTACTCAATCCCGCTTTCCATCAAAGAAGTCCAGCTATTCCACTTGGTATACGCCAGCAAATAGATAACCAGTTGAGCGAATTAGAGAAAGCTGCAGTGATAAAGGAAACTACCTCAAGTTCTTTTTCTTCACCTCTTCTTGTAGTACGCAAACCACGTTCAAAGGAATACAGGATTGTGGTAAATTTGATTAAATTAAATAAACTTACTCGATATTTAGCTATTCCTTTCCCCTCAACAGAACAGGTATTTACAAACCTTAACGGAAAAGCACTGATAACATCATTAGATATCAGCCAATCTTATTATCAGATTTATTAGATAAGGACAGCCAAGAGTATACAACTTTCGAGGTACCACACCAGAAGAGCTACCAATTTCAAAGAGCACCGATGGGCGGGAAAACCTCACCCAGAGCGAACAGGTTTATTGTTTATAATGATGCAAATATTTTTTTTGGTAACATCTATTAAAGAGTTTGATAAGATTTGTTTATTGATATGCAATACTGTTCAGAACGAAATATAACTTTCAACAGTGCTACGCCATGCAAATGAGGATCTTCAAAGCATTTCAACATGTTAAATTCAAATTCTTTATTGTTCGTAACATTAGAAATGCATGAACATGGTCAAATAATAAAAAGAATAAAAAAATAACTACTTATTTGCTACTATATGTTGTTTAAATACTATAATATATTCTCAATCTTTCTGATCCCATGCCTCTCTTCTATTATGAAAATTTCCCGCGACTACCTTAAGAACTCTGCCTTTATATGAAGCATATACTCCTAAATAGTATTACATTACTATATTATTATCCCTATATGTAAAGCGCTGTCTGTCTATCTGTGTGTGTCAACAACGAAACTGGAAACTAAAATGTTAAACCCTTCGTGATGTTGGAAGTGTAGACGAGTTCAGCTACAAAAAGATCACGCCGGTACCCCCTTCTCCTAATTTCCGGATGTACTAACTCTAAATTATCCTGGCATATGCTGTAATACCAATTGGTAACTCTAATAAGGTTAGGAAATTACAGAATCCCCGGGAAAGTATACAGAAACTTGACACTGTACGCTGTATGGGGTGTTAAGAAAGTAGAGGAGTGCAGTGTCAGTATGACTTTAGTTCTTGAATAGAACAGATGTAGCGAAAGGCGATCCGTAATGGTCATGTGTGTGTTGTGAGATCATCAAATGAACATTTTATCAAACAGTGTTTTCTTGAAGCGAAATTTGACTAACACTGCTTATTTGTATTTAGTTTCTTTATTGTTTTATGAAGCGTGAATCATAAACACGTCGTAAACAAAACTTAGTTACCAATGTAGTTTCAAGATATGCGAGACGTCGAGCATACATCATGCTATCACGTATCTTAGAATACGAACAGAAAATCTGGAGTTATGCAAAGAGTATCAGTTTATAAGAACTGTCAAGCATATACCATGCTATCTAACATACGTGGATATGAATGAGAAAACTTGCGTTATGGAAATAGTATACAGATTTACGAGAGGACTTGCATACATCATGCAATTTGGCATATGAGAATACGACGTGGATAGCAAGTAAGAGAAACGAATCTGTTATTGTATACCTAATTCCACGTATGAATGTCTTGATCATCAGATTACGTCAAACACAATTTGCATCAATCCTACAAAGGAGATCTAGTTCCCAGAAAGGAAATGCGTATGTTGAATGGGAATGAGTTTTATTGTCGTGATACAAATAAAGAGTTTTGTTTTGAATTTCAATACTACGATCTATCTATTTCAACATCATAGTAGAGATATGCCTACATTTATATTTAATCATTATACACCGTAGCAAAGTGATCGTGAGAAGGCATTTGTTGTGGAGCATTATTTACGCTCATACAGAAGTGGCCAAGGTGGTGGATTGAATATGGAACTTGTGTAACTTAGGTTCGTTGCATAAAAAAATAATCCTGATAAACGATTAAATCTACGTCATAGATAAAATATTTATGGAGATATATCGCCGTCAGAACTGCAAAAAACCCTATGTGGCAACATATGCAATTTCAGAAAGACCAAAAACTGTTTCTGGACTACAATTCAGGTATTGAAAAGTTATTATATCTCACAAAATAAAATTTGTTTTCACATGGCAGTTTTCTAAAGTATACATAGTACAAAGAACTATAAAGTGGTACCAAAACATGAAAAAGTTAAGGCCACAGGGGAGTTTGCAGTTCTCAGGACGATACGCGGGGACGTATATATTCTTTCCTTTCCTTCCATGCCACCCGGTGTTAGTCCAGTCGCACTAGGAATGAAGTTTTGTTGGTAAGCCAGGCGCTTTTAATCTATTGCGGGCCAATAAACTCAAGTATTAGATACCGAGCTCGCACTCCATATCTTTTTTTAATTATTATTATTATTATTTTTACGTTTTGAAAATCGAATGCAGAAATAATTATTGCAGACTAGCTTTAATACACGCCAAGTTCGGATGAACTGACACCAGGCGGCATAAAAGAGAACGTTCTCAGTGCAGTATAAGGTCGGTTTTTCATGCAGACGCTAGCCGCGTACTTTGCTTGAGCTTTCCATGAGTGAAAACCTGAATCAATTTTCATAAATATTAATTACATTTAGCTTTTCAAGATTCCAATGTTGTTCTTGGTATGTTCGGTACTTCAAAGAATTGAAAATTCCTGGACCTCTTAAGGTGAGGGTCACGAATTATTACTTTTGAAGAATGTGTATATTACGATTAGTTTATTCCTACGTTTTAAACTTTGTACATAATCTCGTGAACTTCTATCAATATTCATAAATAAAGAGTAGGTTCAGAAAAATAATTATAATGACACAATATTTTTCTTGGCATTCGTCTTTTCTCTGTTGATGTTTTTAAAGCTTGTTTTGTTGGTATATATTGGGGTTTTGAAATTACATAATAGAAAATTAATATCGCAAAAAAAAACAGGGAATCTAGGGACAGAATCCTAAGT
This sequence comes from Lepisma saccharinum, assembly GCA_022664845.1. Classification (NCBI taxonomy): domain Eukaryota; kingdom Metazoa; phylum Arthropoda; class Insecta; order Zygentoma; family Lepismatidae; genus Lepisma; species Lepisma saccharinum. The sequence continues at coordinate 54,450 of JAGDQP010003265.1, forward strand.
AATCCTTGATAAAATTCGTGTAGAAAAAAAAAACTTAAAAAAAAAACAATAATGTATGAAAATAGAATAGCAGAGGTAAGACCAGTATGGAAGAAAGGGATTACGAAACGGCTTAATTACTAGAAAAATACAAACTTCCCCCTCGCCTCAAAGTGCTTCATTTTCCATCCCAATTAGGATTCAAAAGTTTGATTCTCGGCCGGTGCCAATACTTTTTTAAATCATCTTACTACAATGTAATTTTGGAACATAATATTGTGCATAAAACTCTGTACACTTAATCAACTGCCAGTCAATGAAGAAATAAAATGATTCAGAATTTCTCAACTTGTTTGCTAAGCAAATTCTTAATGATTTGAAGGAACAGTTCTCAACCAGATTCTCAGACTTAGATGCCCATTCCAAGCATGTTCCACCAACATTGCAATTGGAACTCATAGATTTGCCAGCTAACGACCTCTTAAAGGACAGGTTCAAAGAAGGAAGCCTAATTAAGTTTGACAAAGTTTCTTTTAGATGACGACTTCCCAAAAATCACAATTTGCACGTGTACTTATCTGTATTTGGGAGTACATATATCAATTAGGGATGGCCAAAGAATCCGGAATCCGGATTTGAAATCCGGATTTGAAATACGGCTCTAAGAATCTGGATGTGACATCCGGATTCCGGATATGCAATCCGGGCAGGGGTGCCCATCCCCCAATGATTAGGACGCAGCTCCCCTAATTTCATATGCCCATCCTGCTTCAAATAGACAGTATACCCTTTCACTAACTTAACGAATTGTTTCCATTTCATTTTCGTACGAAATATGACCAAGCATTTCCCATCTTACAGTTCTTAACTTCTTGCTATATTTCAAATGGAATTACAATGAATATGAAACACATTTGATAGCATGCATATAATATTCGATATATTTTTATGAATACATATTGCAACTGAAAGTAGAAACTATTCATAGATTGATCATCATACACAAGGAATGGCTTGCATAATAAAAAATGTTCAGATAGTTTTGACCGTTGGAACGTTGCTGCAGATTACTAATTAATAACTTCTTTGTAGAATTTACATGAAGAAATTATAGTGGGCAGAAGGCAATTGTCTGTTGTGGAAGAAATTAATCTTTTGTCTTTGAATTTTATTTATGGCCTTTAGGTATCTAAGGCTCAGGCCGGGATAGGGGAGGGAAAATGATCAGGGAAGGTGTCGGCCACGGCCTATGTTCAAGGTGCTATCTCGGCATTTGCCTGGTGTGACAGAAAAATAACTGAAAAAACCTCAGGCAGGATGGTCTCCTGTTCTTACTATCTCTCTCTCTCTCTCTCTGAGAACTCACGTACGTTCTGCTTATAACTACTGATAGAGACAATGAAAGGAAACTCGTACAAAACATTTATGCTTGAGAAATTAGTGAACTAGACGACAACCTGATATGTTTCTAAAAATTCCTTCTGGATTCAACGTTGAGTTCTTAGCTCTGCAAACTCCTCAGTCCTTATCCGAAGATAAAGTACCACTTTCACTTTTGTCTAGATAGCTACTTCGTTCAGTCACATTCTGCTTCCTCATCTCTCTAAATAAACCAACATAAATGAAATCTTTCACCACAGACCATTATATTATACGGAAAGCTTGAAAAATTCTGCAATACTTCCAGGATCTAGGTTGCAAAATTGATAAATATTCAACCATCTACTTCTTCTGATGTTTATAAAGACACCAGCAGAAAAAATCGTCTGTGTAATCTGTATATAAGGCTAACAATTCGTCGGCTGAAAATTATAAGGTTATATCTAACTGCATAATTTCTTAATGTTAATTAGAACCTTATAATTCTCAGTCGACGAATTGCTCTGAAAACAGGCATCGAGCTGCAATAGTATAGTCAATGCGCTAATAGAAAACTCTCGTTCAATCGCCGACAAGTATCTGTAATTAGATCGTTGACTCGAAGTTTCCAACTTCATCAAAACACCTTTTACAAGGTTTCTTATTTGTATTCCTGCAATTTATGTTTTGTATCAAAAAGTTTAAGATACGCAATCAACGCATTCCAACAATTATCTGTTCCCTACTTCTGTAGCTTACTTTTAGTTAACAGTCTCCAGATACAGCCCAATTCCGCCAGTTTCCACTCGATATATTAACAGCAATAAATAGCCTACACTGGAGAGAACTTTAGGAGGAATCAGACCTGGCTTTATTCAAGGAACCATCCCAGCATTTACCTGGTGGGACTGAGCAAAAGCAGGGGATCGAACCCGAGCCCTCCCGATCAGAAGCTGAGCATTCTACCAGCACCGACTGCTCTATCTCGTCGAAATATATAGTAACAGAGAATGGAATTGAAAGTATGGAATTAGATCGATGAAAAAAATGTGTGGCGTATAACACTTCCGTAGTGCTAACATTGCCTCTGCCAACACTGGTAGCAGAATGGACAAGAAACAGATGCACTAATAAATCGAGCGACTAAGTTGCCTACACAAAGATGAACTCTGTGACTTAGTCGTGCGTCTCAGTCGAGCGACCAATCCGCCTAGTCTGCGACATCAGGTTATAAGAAAAAACTGTGCTTTTATTAACAAAGCTGTGTAATTGGCCAATGGCACGTTCGTAAGCATTTTCGCTTTGTAAATTTCAAACACCAGACTGAGAAAATGTTTCAAATCAATAGCTGTTTTGAAGGAAATCTTTTGTCCCTTCCCCTACAACCATGGCTATGACCCATCCCCACCTCTGGGCTACCCTGAATTCGGATATGAATTGAAATTTGAAACTTGAGCGAAAAATGGAATTTGAATTTATTTGGAATAAAAATTACTCGAACTGAGAATTGTATTGGTTTGTATATTGAAGACCTGAATTGCAAAATATCCCAACTCCACATTTTTCGTATTTGCATTTTTCTGTTCGTCGGTATCAATTTTCCAAGGGCTATCCACTTGCATTAATATTACATCCTAATCATACCACATAAAGTCATAAATCTTTTTTAATACGAAAATAATTTCAGCTGAATAGAATAACATACAAAGACCTTGGACGGTTTTTGTTCCTCCTGAAAAAAATACTCCGGTGGATTTGGGATATTTTGCAATTCAGGTCTTCAATTGTATTACTATTATCCCATATGAGATTTTATATCAATTACACTGATTTGGCTAAGTGGTTCATTTGCTCCTCTGATGTCCACCGATTCTTTGAGTTTTCTTTTTGATTTTTCTCGTTATTCATCATACGTGAAACAGTTAATTAATAGCAGAAAATTTGCTAGAATAAAATAAGTACTAACTAGGTACTCAAAACTTTACGAAGCGTCACGACCAACACAAGACCTGCCTCTTGATCAAGGTAAAATAAAGAAACAAACATTCAATGGTCAATATCGAATTACTTCGAACGCCCATCAAGTTTACCTGTGTCCAATGAACTGGTATCCCACTGCGAGCAATTCTGCGCACATTCATCAGATTTGGATTCTAAATCCGGATTTGTTCAAATCCTTATGAAATCCGGATCTGGAAAAATCCGAAACCCGGATTTGGCCATCCCTAATATCAATAGATATGAACAAAGCTTTTCTGTGATGAAGTTTACAAAATCTAAGTACAGAGGTAATTTAAAGAAATATTTGAGACAAGAGTAAATTGGAGTCACAATGACAAAATTCTGGATTCAAGATCTTACTTCAATGTATCTCACTGACATGTATTGATTTTAAACTGCATGTAAGTGTAAATGTGCAATAAACATTTCTTATGTTGTACTAATCATAATTCTTTGTGTAACAAATTTCTCTTTATGTGTTTTGGCTGTTCTTTAGATATCACCCCATATCATTCAAAACCGTGGAAAACAGGTTAGTGGTTTGGTTAGCTTCTAGTTAATGATACTTTAATTTGTCTTTATTTACTAGGCATCAGATTCAAAATCACCTCTGAAGAAGATTCCGAAAAGCGTTCTATATTTCTGATAAAATATATTGATCCGCCCCTCACAATGTTTCCAAAAGTGATGTGTGTTCCGTATGGTACGGCAAGTTGGGAGACCCTTGCTGTACACCATACATGGGTAAACAACATGCAATCTCAATACAGTGTAACACGAAAAATACTAAAGACAGATAGAAATTTTTACAAAGGTTATATTAATACATCCCCTATGCACCGTTCACGGCGCGTGTGTATCACAAAGGGAATAGCTTTATCTTTATATTAATACACATATCGAAACATCCGTTAGTGCTAATACACTGTGTACATTCTTAAAGAGACAGTGATAAAAAAAAATAACTTACATTGAACATTCTTTAAATAATTCAAAAATTGTGTTGGGGGATTTCAACGCAAAGGTAGGGAGGGAAGAAAAATATAGCCCTACTATAGGCAAATACAGCCTTCACAAAAAGACCAACAACAATGGAGAAAGACTTATAAGACTATTTCGAAAAACCTACTGGTAAAGAGCACGTACTTTAAACACAAAGACATACACAAATACACATGGGTATCTCCGGACGGCAAAATTCTCAACTAGATCGATCACGTATTAGTAGATAGACGAAGACACACCAACATAATGGATGTTAGGTCGTACAGAGGAGCGGAAGGTGACACCTACCATCAATTAGTGATCACAAAAGTAAGGGAAAAGTTATGCATCGCGAACAGAGAAAGCAAGGGGTCAAAACAACTGAAATTCGAAGTGAAACAATTAAATAATCCGAGCATAAAAGCAGATTACCAACTCGAACTTCTCAATAGGTTCGAAATCTTAGCCGACTCGAGTAATAATAACGATGATATTAATAATGAAATTGATGTAAATAAAATGTGGGAGGCTATTCGTGAAACAATTAAGAGCGCACCGAAGGAACGTGTAGGTGAGAAGAAACAACAGAAAAACAAACCTATCTTCTCAATAAATGACGCAGAAGATTGAGGAAATAGAGGAAAACAGCAAGACAAATAACATACGAGATCTATAAAAAGGGGTAAACTTGTTAAGAAAAGGTTACCAGCCGAGGTTAGGGATGATTAGAAATGAACGTGGAGATCTTCAGGCGGATCCGACTAACATTGTCGATGTGTGGAAAAGTTATTTCGACAAACTTCTTAATGTACACAACGGGGAACAAACAGAGGAATTTGAAATACATACCGCAGAACCGTGGATTCCCGAACCTGGCGAGGTCGAGATCGAAATGTCAGTAAAGAAAATGAAAAATTTCAAATCACCAGGAATAAACAATATTCCAGCGGAATTAATTAAAGCGAGAGGAACGGCACTTATCAAGGAACTACATAAATAGATACATGGAGAAAAGAAGAGCTCCCAAAGGAATGGAAAACCTCAATAATAGTTCCGATTTACAAAAAAGGCGATAAATCGGATTGTAATAATCACCGCGAAATCTCGTTACTTCCCAAGATTCGTAAAGGGACTGGTTATTCCAAATCGAGGGTTTCTGCACTCGGATACTATCGGCTATGGTCGGAACTGTGACGTAACAGACACACCCATGTGTCAAAAACTTTCTGCTATCTTGTCGAAGGGTGCGTGGGTGCGACCGTGAAAGAATGTTTGTTAACTGCCTAGGAGCTGGTCGTTCTTTCGTCACCCGTGTGTATTTTCAACGAAAACCAGTTCTGTAATTTTCGAGTTTATACATATAAAAAAAAATAGTTGATTGTCTGTGTAGGTGCAGCACGTGTGTGTGTTGCTGTGTGCATGTGTGATGAAGAATTTTAATTCCACCGTGTAAAGGGCGTTTGTGTACATATTATCATATTTGTATTATTCATGACATGCAAGAGCAATGGTTTTGTTATTGTATTTGTGGGAACGTGTGCCGATGTAAATATACTACTCGCATTTTTAAAATGAAATAATTTTTAAAATTCGTTCTTTTTACTTGTAAAATAGTCATTTTAATATTAATATGCCTGGTACGCGATGTACTGTTGCAGTATGCAACGGAAGTCTTGCGAAAACGAAACAAGACGTTCACAAAAACAATACTAAGTATTTTAATTTCCCCAAAAATGCAGAATTAAGGAAGCAGGGGGTTTAGCGTTGTAGACGTGAGGGCAAATGGAATCCAGATTCGTGTAGGGTATGGGTATGTTCGGAGCATTTTATTGCAAGTGATCTTGAGATGGACCTGAAAAACGAACTTTTGGGTCTTCCTCTTGTTTTAAAACTGAGAAAGGATGCCGTTCCTTCTGTGAATTTGGGAATCATTCAAGACACCTGCAAAGAAAAACGATCTCACGACAGAGCAAGAAGAAAAAAGAAACGAGATACTAGGAAGAGTGTTGTCCAATTGTTGCAACGTTCACAGCATCCCATCAACAATATTTCAGCAAATGAATCACAACAGGATAACGAAGTAGCAGGCTGTTCTCGAAATGTCTTCGAAGCTCAAATAGAAGAATTGAAAAAGGAACTTCTTGCAGAAAAACTTACGAACAAAGTACTCAAATGCAAGCTTCAGACGGCAGAAAGGAAATTGACCCAACGAAAACCATCTCTAGGTAACCTACGAAACGAACTTCTACAGTGTAGGAAGCAAAAGAATGCGGTTTCTCTCTCCTATGAAAAATCAGTTGCTGGATTGAAAGGTATTTTTACAAACAATCAGATCAAAATATTAACCAACCAACAAAAGCGTGTAAAGTGGACTGACGATGACATTTCTATAGCATTCATGTTAAGGTATTTATGGAAGAAAACGTACATTTACATCAGGCAGAAATTGCACTATGCTCTACCCGGTCTCTCCACTTTACAAAGGTGGGCTCAAAATTAGATATGCAGGAAGAACCGGTATCTTGAATGACACACTGCGTATGATGAAGCTTGCTGCGGTAAAATACCAAGAGATGGCCAAAGTTGTTGTTCTACAATTTGATGAAAGTTAAAAGTGTGTATGAATATGATCATTTGAGGGACGAAATTATAGGACCCTTTTCAAGACTGCAAGCTATAATAGCCAGGGGTCTATGTGGTTGTTCGTCTGTCTAAGATAGGGTATAGAGTAATAGCGTATGTGTGTGACATGGGTGGAGCAAATCAAGGGTTGTGGAGGCATTATGAAATTGGAATAGAACGAACGTATTTTCGTAATCCATTAACACACAAAATTATATATATATATTTTTGCAGACGCCCCACATTTATTGAAATTGATACGAAAATTGGTTCCTCGACACTGGATTTGAGTTCCCTAACGGCAGTATTGTTACAAAAGAACCTGAGAAATGTTTAATGGAGCATGACAATAATGAAATTAAAGTGTGCCATAAACTGTCACATACTTATCTGAGTTGTGCAGGCACGGAAAGGATAAGCGTAAGGAAAGCAGCTGAATTAATGTTTCATATTGCTGCGACTGCTCTTCGTGATTTCAGACCTGGAGATGATCCTGACACGGTCGAAACGACAGCAGATTTCATAGAAACAGTAAACAACTGGTTTGATGTAATGAATTCGTACATCCCAGCTACTTCTGGACCTTTCACTAAAAGTGCATACGGTCTGCAGTTAACAGAACAAAATAATATCTTGGACAAAATGTACAATACTGTCAACATGTTATGTCGAGGCAAAGAGCGAAAACAAGTATTTCAGTCTGCCATTTTAGTATCTATTATCTCTCTTAAAAATCTATTAGAAGACGTACAGAAGATAGAAATAAAATATTTGTTAACACATCGCTTAAATCAAGACTCACTAGAGAACTTCTTTCCTCAGGTTCGTTCTCATGGAGGACTTTATGATCACCCTACACCAATAAGTGCTCTGTATAGAATAAGAATGACTATCTTAGGAAACAACCCTGGTGTTACGGAGACACACAAAAGCACCGTGAATCTTGCCAATAATGAGGAATATATTTCATTAAAGTTACTGCAAAAATGTGGAGTTGAAAAAACAGATAGAAGTTGCTCCTAGTAATGATGTCTCTATTCTCAGTCACGATGCAGTAACAGTTGCTACTACCCACTCCCGCTTTCTGTCTCTTTCTTTCCTTCTCTTTCTCTCTCTCTCACACACACACACTCAAAATCGGGAAGTTCTCGCTCTGTTCTATATAAGCCTGAAGTCTACGCAAAATAGTTCCATCTTCCGAGGCCCTACGTGCTGAGAGAGATGAAAACAATCTTAGGTCAAAGCGATCGGTGATCTCTGGCGCCGTGTTACGTGTGTTTGCTTTCATAAAATGGAGACATCGAAAGAAAGCTCCTCGTAGAGTAAGGGAGTAAAGGGATACATATAATAGAAGGGACTTTAATAACTTTCTTCTGAGGACTGGATGAATGGTAATATCTCAATAAAAAGGCTTCGTGATCCTGATAGTTAGTCGACTCTGTATAAGACATTAGAACAACAGTAAGACCAAGCGACCGTAGCTTAAATAATAGAGTGCTGACTTCGTATTCGACATCTTCTGTTATATACCAGCGGCAGACCATCCTGACTGAGGTTTTCGTCAATTACACCAGTGCCGGATTTAAGGGGGGGAAGGGGGCAAGCACCCCAGGCGGCACGCTAAGGGGCGACAAACAGCTAAGAATAAAAAATAAAAGCTCTTAAATATTTCATTACCAAGCATCTCAGGCTCAAAATGGGACAGGGTAAGGGAGAAGATATTGAAAGGTAGTCGGCCAGGGCCTAGTTTGTAGGTACCATCCCGGTATCTGGCTGGTGTGACTGAGGAGAAACCCTGGAAAAGCTGTCAGGATTGTTGGCGGCCCCTGGGATCGTTCCCAGGACCAGTGTTCCATTTGTCGGACCGGAAGGGGGTGCCGGGGATTTTCCCTGGTTCATGAGGATATAATCTCCGGTTGTTGATTCTGAATATCATTCCAACCCGGGATAAAATCTATTTCTACCCAAAAATGCAGTATGTTGAAACGTACAATCACCCACTAGTTTTAGGACATCCCCCCCACCCTTCGTGATTTAAAACAAATCGAACACTGCCCAGGACCTTCCGATTACTAAGCGAACTCTCTACTAATTGAGCTATGGCCGCTCGGTGTAGGTTATTTTGGATATTGTACGTTGCAACACTGTCGTCTCTCACACAGTCGGCGACTGAGTCACTGTTGACTACATCAGCGCCACCACGTAAACAGCGGCAATCCCGTGTGGAACGGGTAGTAATTGTTTTTGTATATGGTTTAGAAGACAAAAAACGCTGACACGAGCACTCACATCCCTCGTACTGGAATAACATTCACAGCAGCAACAGCCGACAGAAACTCGGGTCTCTATTTGACGTCACGCTGCGCCAGCCTATGACCGTACAGCAGGCTTTACGAATCTTGGTTACTTCCAATCTGTTACAAGATATTAAGTAATATTCTGTTAACAAGCCTAAGTGTACACGTAGATGAAACAATTGGAGATCACCAATGTGGATTTAGAAGAAACACAGCCATGTTAGACTAGATTTTCGCTTTGAGACAAATTTTGGAGAAGAAATGGGAACACAATGGGACGGTTCAACAGCTATTCATTGATCTAGGTCTAGATATAAACATCCATGATAAGCCGAAACAAAGGGAATGAAGGAAATAAAAACATAAGAATTAGAGATAAGGTCATAGAGAAAGTAAACAAATTTAAATACTTGGGAGCATACGTAACAAGCAAAAATGAGGTCAACGAAGAAATAAAAGGTCGTTTAGTATCAGGCAACGTGTTTCTATTCAGTCCAGAAACTTCGAACCTCGCGATTAATATCACGAAGGTTAAAATTAAAAATATATACAACGGTTATTCTGCCGGTAATACTTTACGGTTGCGAAAGTTGGAGCGACCATATCAGATGAACATAAATTATGTGTATTTGAAAATAAGATTCTCGGAGAGAAAACGGGACGAGATGACTGGAGAATGGAGGAGACTGCATAATGAAGAACTCCACGGACTGTACGATTCAGCAGATGTAAAAATAATGAAATCGCGACGTCTAAGGTGGGCACACCATGTAGCTCGGATGGGGAAAAAACGAAGATTATATTCTATCCTGGTTGGAAGGCCGGATGGAAGGAAGCAATTGGGAAGACCGAGACGTCGTTAGGAGGACAATATTAGAAGAGATCTTCGAGAAGTAGGTGTTCGTGATGAAAACTGGCTTGGTGTTGCCCAGGATAGAATCCAATGGCGAACGTTTGTTACTGCGGCGATGAACTTGCGAGTTCCATAAGCCATAGAGTGGAGCAATCTCATTCTCTGGAATAAGAAATAATCACAGGCTGATGACTGTGGGAGCTAATTCAACACACACGTGTTTTTAAGCTAGGAATTCCTGGACAACACCAGCCCCCGTGGTCCAGTCAGTTACGTTGTCGACTTCGGATAGGCAATGGGTAGGAACGTGGGCTCGAACCCCACAGCTGACAATCGTAACTGAGGTTTTCCAGGGTTTTTCTCAATTTCACGAGACGAATGTTGCGATGACCCCTTGACTCAACCCCTGGCCCCTACCTTCCCGGCCGAGCCAAAGAAAGGCAATACATAAAAAATCAAAACAACACATGCCCTGTGACACAGTGCATTGTCGTATAGTAGGATCTAATACCATGGTTTAAAATACGAAAATTGGACACGAACAATCCTATTCCATAATTGTTCCAGACTAACACAATAGTAGCAATCAGCGCGCGGCAGTATTGTCTTAATTTTCTTAACGCTGTCGTTTTGTTGCAGGATCGTAGCGAAAACCAAACGTTAAATCCTCTGCAAAATTTTTATGCTGCCAGAATCGCACAACGACCCTCTTGAGTCCGTTGTTTCATCTTTGAAACGAGTTTCTCGTTACGAACTTAAGTTGGATGTCCTAACTTCATACTGCCACCACGAATTCCCGAACCATGTTTTAATTCTTGGAATCCGTTAAACATTCGTGCACGGGATCCTGATCCCTGCACACTTGCCGCATCCATGTCACTGTCTCTGATACACTTTTACCGAGTTTGTAACAAAGTTTCATATTCGTTTTCTGCTGCATAGCGATAACGCACAGCATCCTTACATTTCTTCATTAAATAGGAACATTATTTCCCAGCATGACTAGCGCAATCGTTACTTAATTGTCGGACTGTGGAGCTCGAATAGTACATTGCCATCAAAATCTCCCATCCGTAAGCATCGCCCGGACAGCACGCGTAAGACCTCCGCGCCTCTCTAACAAGACAGCAGTGACCTCAAGGTCATACGTATAATTCAATTCAAGACGACAGTGACGTACCAAGGCGTCGCGACCCACAGTTTCAGACGCTCTGGTGTGAGACTGTAATCATTATCAATATGGTAAGACTAACTAATTGACTATTAAACACTCCAAAGCCTCACCAAAACTGTCGAAAGTAATGATCAAATTAATGCACAGCATGGCATTTTAATGCTGAGAGCGGTTTTTCCTATATAAAACTTACCTGCGACTTACCTTTGGAACAGCAAGAAAGGACGCAAGTTGATATGTACATAATTTTTAATTCGGACAGTTGCAATCTAGCGCTACTGAGTCTGTACATCGATAATCAGCTCAAAAGATGCTAGTTCAATGTTTGTATATCATCGAACAGGACTAAATTATTTCCTAAGGTATACAAAAAAAAAAAAATTGACTAATGTGCAGCGCGCACTACTGAATTGAGAAACATGCGTTGACTGGTGACGTTTAGATTACGAGAGAGAGCACACAGGCAATAAAACAAAAGCGCTTAACTTCGAATGACCTGCAAGCAGCGATACAGTGTGTGTAATATTCACATTCATACAAAATCTTAGTAATACTGTCAAATCATGCACGGAACAGGAGGTTTTTCTGATGTGTTCTTGAGCTACTAACAAAATAGTTCAATTGAGGGAGGAAGAACAACTACAATGAGAGTAAGACTGCCTGAACGACAGAAGCTAGATCCAGTTACTCTTTCCTTTCTCGAGTATCAGCCCTGAATGCAAATAAAGAATGCAGTTTACATAGTTTATTTATATAATTCAGCAAACCTTATTATCGGAATAAGCAGCCTTTGTCGAAGACATGTTACAACTGCTTCTGTGCAGAAACAAGATCAATATAGAATACTGTATAGGCTCCCATTTAAAATACTAATCCCCACCAGGAAGACAAATTGTTCATGCACCAGATTCAGAAGAAGTTTAAATAGTCTTTCAGAGTAAACCAGAATCCTTCTGACAAGATAAAATGATTTTATGGGCGGTAACAGCACTATGGCTTATGCCCGTCCCGAAGTATCCTTCTGAGTGCTCACGAATTTTAAACATGTTTTTTCATAGTGTTCTTGAATAAATGCCACACTGTGTAAATCACACCTAATATATTAAGGGCACTGCTGCTAATTATATACACTAAAAGCATATTTAAAACTAAAAATAAACCCACACTATTGTCTGGTAACTCCTTCCCCATCCATGTACAGTTCACTAAGAAGGATGAGGTAAACGTCTTCCAGATGATAACGAGTTTCTACTGGACTGATAATCGTACAAAATAATATGTTCCATGAACAAGTTTATACGCAGCGCTCTCTCAACGAACTGAACCACCAAACAGCTCATGAAGCTAACCGCTAGTAACCAACATACCGAAATCCAAACAAAAACAAGCTATTTCAGGAAGGACTGATTGTTTCTGTAATTCTATGTCTGTTCTCAAATTTCTCTTTGGAAAAGCTTCACTTTCGGCACATAAATCGGTATACGTGAGTGAAAAGGAAATTTCCAATGTTATAGCTCGCTCTTTGTCAGAATTGTATCTGACAAGATGGACTTTTCTGTGTCGCACATGATGAATATCTCACACGGAAGAACTAATTTCAAAGTTGAAATGGAGACAACTTCCGATTTTTTACACACCAAGCCACTGTAGGTGCAGATGCTATTAATATTGAAGAGTTAAAAGTATGTGACTGGACCGGGAATCAAACCTGAGACCTTTGGGTTCCCGTCCCAATGCGCTAACCACTGCGCCACCCAGTCGACCCGCTCTCAGCCACACACCTTCCACTCTTGATGTCGATGTTCTCTCTCGAAACCACATGGACAGTAAGTATCATGTTCTCTCCATTTCAACTTTGAAATTATTTCTTCCGTGAGAGATGTTCATCATTATGAGAGACAGGAAAAGTCCAAGCACAACTGGGAGTTGTGGTACTACCCATGTGGTTTCGAGAGAGAACATCGACATCAAGAGTGGAAAGTGCGTGATTGGGAAGCGGGTCGACTGGGTGGCGCATTGGGACGGTAACCCAAAGTTCCCGGGTTCGATCCCCGGTCCAGTCACATACTTTTCACTTTAATATTAATGGTATCTGTACCTACAGAGGCTTGGTGTACAGAAAAAATAGTAAGTTGCCTCCATTTCAACTTTGGAAACTTTCTACTTAACTTTATTTTCTTTCTATTATCTTCATGTTTTCTATCTTTTTTCTGTGATCAAGACAAGTGTGTTATAGGTTATATACATTACACAAATACCGTATGTAAGTTAACTGTTCAAAAGTTCCCTCATCACATAAGGATACATATTTATGGGTGAGCTCCCCTGCGCATCATGTCCGTTAATAAATAAAAAGTGTTTAGTTTAAAAACTGCAAAAGAACTTAAATATATTTTTATCAATACTGCTCAACGGAGCTTTAAAGATAGCTCAAATACAGAGGCTGATACGCTTCCACAAAGACAATTTTGAAAGGTCATGGTAGGGTAGTGTGCGCTGTGTCAATAGGCGAGTAGTTGTGTTGTTCGAAGTGTAATGGTGCCGAAAGTGAATCCATTCTGGGAAGGCTACATTGTAGAACTTTCCGATGCACCCTTCATTGATCCAGGATAGTTTAACAGTGCCACGAACATGGTTTTATGTTGTACGCTCCAATGTGAATGTCACAGTGCGACGCTATGAAGCGCGACCGCACCCGGACTCTGTATCACCGACGATGGTATGTATATCCGAAACGGACCGGAGTGAACACCACTGGTGTTACGCGGCATTAAGACATTGACGGCGTTGGAGAATCCACCAACACAGCGCGTTATGCCCACCCCGTTTCGTGTTTCCCAACCAACCTTCCATCGTGGCATCCACCAAAAGCTACGTCTCAAGGTTGTCCATAAGGCGAATGTCCATGCTCTGAAAGACAGCCATATTGTGTCGAGCTTGGATCTGTCTCAGCGATTGAGGAAAGGTTCGAGCAATTCCATACAGAAGTGTCGGGTGCAAAAGAACGAAGCAATTTCGTTCGTCAGTGCACTGAAAGATATCCACGAGATTTCATGGTTACGGTTGGTTTTGTTACAGGGGAAAATTAAAGCTACATCGCGTTGCTAACAACGTGAAAATCAATGCTGCGTATTATCAGGAGCATGTTCTAACGGATACTTACAACAATGAAAGTCCCACAACGTATGGAATGGATACTGTATGGAGCTGCATCAGGACAAGGTGTAAAGCCACAAGGAAATAATCGCTGGCATTCCACAGACAGATGGTAGATAGGACCGGGATTCATGCTGTTCTTTTCTTCAACAACCGGAGTCCCGATGCCAGGTCAATGGACTACTGTGCATTTAGGCTTCTAAAACACCGCCTTTTATCTCGTAAGGTGTGCACGGTTTCCAACAGGAGTGGAATACCACACCCAGTGTCCACCTGCAACAAGGTATTCTCCAGTGGAAACTGCGCTGTCAAACCAACCAGATCGTCATATCGAACGCAACCGGTGGTGGAAGGGTGGCCTGTCTATATGGAAGGGTATCACCATCTGTATATTCTCTAAGAAAAGCACCCCAGATGAACACCGATGCAGAAATACTTAATTTCTTCTTGTTCGGTTATTAACTATTGGTATTCTCTTTTCATACATTTCTTGGATTTTGAAATTTAACTTTTTTAATGATTTATCGAAATTCAATTAACTTTAAAAACTCTATAATGGCATTCGAGAAAATACAGTTGATAATGTAAATTAATTGTTACAGCAATTATATTGACCCATCACAGCTATAACTGTACAATGCTTTTTTCTTTTTTCATCTAGTTTCAACAATAAAAAGCTGTTGCTACGAAATATTTTTAATATTGAAAACCTCAAACATTTTGAACTGTCAGCGACAATGTTCTGTCTTTTTAGCAGATCATCATCAAGAAAGGCCAGGGCTACTTCCTACAGGTGTAACCGGCTATGCCTGACAAGGTCGATGATATTGCACTGGAGGTAACAGTCGGAAGGGTAACATCGCCTTAGGATAAATCCCGTCTTGGAATAATAACCGCTTGCTGTTACTCTGTAGGTAAGTGAACGATTGTTTCGGAATTCAGAAAGGTTCTAAAAGACAGTGAAGGATGTAGATGAAGGAATAAGATTAGAATATGAGATTGAAGAAAACAATATTCTATTTTTTTTTAATTTTAATTTTTTTTTTTTAGGTGAAAGAATAAGAAAAACAAAAAGGGCTTAATTTGAGACATCACAGTTTCAGAAAAAGAGCGCAGGAGGAAAAATTTTGTGCTGTTGTCGATATAGCTCCTTTCTTGCCATCAGAGAAGTGATGTGGATGAAGCAATCAAGATAGAGGACATGGAATATGAACAAGATCGAGGAGATAAACACGCTTACGGAACAAAATGAGAATTTAGAGAAGCTATAATGATGCGGAATTGTAATTCAGAAGTTGTTTTCATTCCTAAAGATTTCATTACTGCTAGCAAGTAATACAGTTGATTTTATAAACCTTACTACAAGATATCCAAAAAATTTCTTGCCGTATTTGACGCATTAAAAGACGTGGTCACATACAGAAATAACTGTGTCTGATGGACTAGTCGCCAAGTGGCCTACTACGAGCTGCTACGACCGGGCCAAACCATCACTGCAAGCCTATACTCGCAGGAACTGGAACGTGTTCAACATGCGCTGCAGCGGAAGGAACCAGCATTGGTGAGTCGCAAAACAGTACTGTTCTTGCCGACAATGCCAGGCCGCGGGTGGTCAGGGATACCATACAGCGATTTGGCTGGGAGACACTGTGCCATTCACCGTACTCCCTGGATCGTGCACCATCAGACTATCACCTGTTCCATTTCCTAGACAACCACTTTTGTGGGAAATCCTTCGCCAATTAGGCAGACTTACGACATGCACTGAAGGCTTCTTTGTGTCCAAGACCCCTAGTTTTACCGCGAGGGCATCGCGCAGCTGCAGGAACGTTGCCAAAAGGTACTGGATGCCGATGGGGATTACTTTGTGGATTAACGGTGACATTTTCTGTATATCTTTCTGTTTATGATTATCAAAAACGGCAAGAACCTTTTTGGGTGCCATAATCACAAAATGAAAAACATTTATATGTTCCCACCTATGCCTGATCAGGTTGTGAAGATTTCAAAATATGGGTTTTACTCAAGGCTACTGAAATTAATATTAGGAAATAATGAATTAACGTAATACGGTAACATTTTCAAATTGGAAAAAGTAAAGGTAGGTGCTATAGAACTGCACGGTAAGAACTTAGGTAAGAAAGTGTACGTATGGTTAGACAAGAAGTGAAATGCCAATTTATCTTTGTACTAATCACCTGCTCCATCACTTACTATGTGCACTGTATGTAATTCTTTGGACATACTACAGTATGTGCCCATGCAACACACAAGCTTTCTTTTAATTAAGAAAAACAAATAATCCCCTCACTTGCGTCATTCCCTCATTATGAGGAATTGATGGAAATGCACATATTTGCAATTTGCTACTTTCTTAATTATGTTTTAAGGTTAACAATAATTTCATGGAAACCAGTGATACTTCTCCCATATGTTAGTATTTTTTACCAGTTATGACTTTAAAGATATCTTGAAGGAGGGAATGATGCAGTATTAAAACACGCGCTTGATTTTTACAATTTAAAATTACGTTACTCAGACAGTTGTTAGCACTAAGCTGATTGCACTTCACAGCAAACTGTTAATACAATATGCTATAAAAACAAACATGTGGTTTAACTCCTTTCAGTGTCCTGTTGCCGACGTATGAGCTGAGGGAATGATGCTAGGGCGTGAGAAAAATACAAAAATGAAGTTAATGTTGTACTTCTAATTGCTTCCCATCCTTGAAACTTGTATAGTGTACGGTTTGAAACACTATGTGTACTGTATTATTAATCATAACAAGTATTCTAGCCATGTTCGGAAATAATATTCGTATGTGCTCAAGGGGAACGTGTGAGAGAATGATGCTCGAACTCTTGAACAACTATTTTCTGCAGTAAAACGATATAAGAGGTTGATATTAAAAAAATGATCAAGTTAGTAAGTTTATTGCTTTTCCTATACGAAAGTCGGGAACGCATTTTCACCAACTTGCAGAGAATAACCCACCTACCTTT
The DNA here is from genome assembly GCA_022664845.1 of Lepisma saccharinum. Classification (NCBI taxonomy): domain Eukaryota; kingdom Metazoa; phylum Arthropoda; class Insecta; order Zygentoma; family Lepismatidae; genus Lepisma; species Lepisma saccharinum. Next base: position 71,877 of record JAGDQP010003265.1, read on the forward strand.
ACTTACATTACAGAAGAGACTACATAAAAACTGATTCAAGAGAGCACTCCAAAACTTATTATTCTCTGAGCAGAATTATATGTAATACATACATCATCCTATATTCTGCTGTCATGTTTAACATACTAACATTTGATCTTAGACGAATACTATTTCTTTATTCGTTCTTCTCAGATTTTCATAATTCTAAACTACACAATTTTATCCCATCATTGCATGAATTTATTTCAGGGTGCCGACAAAATTTGTAAACTTAAATTTCCTGACCAGATTTTTTAAAAAAATTCCTGACTCTCAGACTATCCAATTTCATACTCGTGCAAAATATTTTGTTTTCTTTTACAAGCAGCCTCCACCAGTCCCATAGCTGCCCATCTCTCACCTGAGTAGCAAATTTTATGATTTTATTACTTCTTTACAATTCAAAATACAATAAAATTACAGGAACAAAATTTTTAGTAAAATATTTTGCAAAGATACTTATTAAAATAACCCAAATTTACATTTTTTCCATCATGAACATGTTATGTAAGGGCAAGTTAAAGAAAATGCTCACAACTACAACATACTTATATGAATATAAGCAATGAATATTAGACTATTACAATAATTAAACAATATCACCAGAACGAAAACACAAGTTTCAACAATGTCCACATATGTTAATTTTGCAACTTCAGCAAAAGTTTGATTTTCTCCATTGCTCCATTTCAGATTTTTCTCTTAACTTCTTTTGCATTTTCCAGTTTCTTTATTTCATTCATGGCCTTTCTTTTTTGCAGAATTATTGCAGAGAAGAGTTGCAGAATTTCTTAGAATTACGCTGTGTTTCCAGATAATCTTTACATCGCCTCCGAGCAGATCTTGCATACGAGAGCATTTTCTGAATGATGACAATACTATGGATTCCCTTGCAATTGATAACAGCATCATGCACTCTCCCCAGTGCTATTATTGTATGTTCACATTGGTTTTCAATAAGAGCAGACTTGTTGATTAAGAAACCACCCTCAACTGTAGCATTTCCGTGAGAAAATATCAAACTTAACTTTACTACTTTCCAAGCTGATGGGTACTTTGGTTGTTTGAAAGGGAAGCATACAAATCATCAAGCCTGGCAATTCCTTGCTTCTCTTGGAGATATGTTTCAAAGCTTTGTGAAAAGGATTTTCTGGTATCTTCACACAGTAGTGAGTACTCCTTTTTGCATTTTCTGCAAGGTCCTCTGGTACTCTGTTAGTTTAGTTTCGAACAAACAGTGAAGGAGGCATTTGAACCTTGTGCAACCAATCTGTGATTGGTTTAAAATTACAGAAAGATCCAGGGAAGACAATCCTCTGACTACCTTATATCTCAACGGGCTGCTTTCTTTTAACGTGGTTCTAAAAAAAAAATGTCTGGAATTCCTTTCGGAACTGCAAAAATTCAAGTTCAGTTGTGTGCACTTCCTTTAGGAGCCTCTGGGTCTGGAAGTCGACATCAACCTTATCTACAGGAAGCAAGTTTTCAGCATCATTAAGGTCAAGTGACATGAGTGTACTTACAGTGTGAGCTGATTGCAACTTACTTGGCTGTATAAGCTGACTCATACGTGATCTCGAGATTATGCAATTTAGAGAATAATACGGAGCCAAGGGACTTGCAGATTGAAAATGTGTCAAAAAAGATTGTTTTTTAAGACTATTTGTCTCTAAGATTTAAAGACTATTTGTTTTTGACATTCAAAACAAATAGTCTTTGAAAGAGACAACTTAACTTACATTTGATAAATTTATCACTAACCTGCTCTGCAACAACTTTGTAAGGCTTTGACTAACATTTTTTACTTTTTCATGAATTCTTTAATGCTACCAAGTATTTCGAGAACCCTTTCAACACAAACAACATTTTCCAACAACCTACACTACAATGCTGCAATGGAAATGTGTTACAACCAGTAATTGCATTGAAATCTGGATGTCGTGCAGGTAAATCTTGGAACAGGAAGAAAATGTCACGGAGGAAGGTATGCAGTTCCCACCCATCACGACGCAGGAAAATGGAAGCAATACCAAACTTAGCTCAGCTACCCACGTGGTCGTCAATTCACGTGCTCACACGATATGAGCCTCTGAGGGAAATTTTCCTGATACAGCGGTAGATTTTGTACTTTCTCCTGACTTTTGACCTCATATTTAGGAAATTTTCCTGATACAGCGGTAGATTTTGTACTTTTTCCTGACTTTTGACCTCATATTTAATCATTTTCCTGATAAATCTTGAAATTTCTAACATTTCCTGACTTTTCCTGATTTTCCTGCTTGTAGGTACCTATATTTATGGCCTTCAGGCATCTCAGGCTTAGGTTAAGAGAGAAGTATTGGCACGGCATAGAGTAGAGGACGTCTAAGAAAGAAAATTAAGATCCTGAAGAGATACAAAAGGAGGGAGGAGGATTATTGACGTAATTAGACGAAAGAATAAAACGTTCGTAAAATATGGAATACCAAAGTGGTGTACAAAGTACCTACCAAAGAAAGTGAGATAGTGTACGTGGGAGAACCTTAAAAGGCATATAAGAGAGGCTTAAGCAACATACGGAAGACGTAAAACTAAAAAGGGAAAGAAATGCAATATTTAAACACAAGAGATACATCAATGATTTATTGGGAATGAGCACTAGTGTTGCAACAAGAAGTAACGAAGCTTATAACAATGTTGAAATAAGAAAGGAGAATCGAGTGAGACGACTATGATTTAGAATGAAGGTTTAGAGATAAGTGAAAAATGGGAGGTAACAGCAGAAGAAGAAAGCAAGAAGAAAAAACTGACAGGAAGGTAAAATTTATGAACCGATAAGAAGCACTTTGTGTGTATTTCTTCATTATTTTAGTTGCCAGTATCTTGTTAAGGCATTTTCAATCAAAGATGTATTTTCTTTTTGTTTGATAAATGAGGCCATGTGTCAAGAATCTTGGCATGGGGTCTTTCTAATTCGATTCGAGCTGTGACTGGAGAAGACAAATACCTACAAGTAAACGTTTAACTGGAACTGGTCCCTGAGTCGTCGTAGTCAACAGAAAGAGATTCTTAGTACCTTCGTAATGTCCTCCTCCTCCTCATTATTATTATATTATTCAGTTGTATTTTGTCTGATGAACATATTGTTAGAATACAGTTACATTATTTTAAGTTGTTTTTTTTTTAAATAAAGTTTAATCTAATGTAACAAAGTTCGTCACCGTGTGTTACTAATTGTATTGGATTCAAGTATACGGAACATTAATTATGATTTCATATTCTCTTCCTCGTTTAAAAAGAAAAAAACGTTAGTCTTAAGTAATTAGCTAGACCTACGTACTCCAGCATTGGCCGATTGCTAACTATCCTACATAATACCCCACGAGCATCGAAGTTTTTCTATGCTGCCGGGGGGTGGGGAACAACTCAAGGAACAACTCCGTCTTATAGTTTTAACACGCACTGGATTGACAAACTGTCTTGCGCTGAATCATTACGAATTCCTTCCTATTCTAGAACTTTTCTGTAACACATTTTAAGGACATCACATTATATGTATTTGATATACATTAATTAACGGCCCAGGCCCATCATAGTGCCCAATGATACTTCTCTTGCAAGCTCATCTCCCAGGAAGAGTAACGCCTCAGAGAGTCACGAATCTTTGCAACATTCTACCCATTGCCGGGTTGAAATGAAAATTCTAGACAATCTGTCAGGATGCCTGTATGAGTAGGTAGAGCTTGCGCCGCCTCCCGAGTGCATATTTGTACAAAACGATTTGCAACATTAGACTATGGGGACTGGGTCCTTCCATATTTGTAAATGAACTCACAAGATAATTCTGTTACGAAGAGTAGTAGATTATAATCGTTTTCAGGTAGCTCGGTGCCACACAAACGTAAAGTTCAAAATAATAACTTTCAATGAACATCCCCTTTTTTGTCGTTTATCAGTCGAACAAATTGTTATTTTTCATTATCAATGACTAATTTCTGTAGTTGCTTCGAGGTTAAGAGCTTTTGGACTGAATACGCGTTCGCGTACTAAACAAACTTTTTTATTTCTTCGATGGCCTCGTTTCTGCTTGTTACAAACGCTTCTATTCCATTCAATACATCCTAAGCCCTTTTAATAATAGGCTTATTTGGGTAGATATGGTTTTCCTGATTCCTGTTGGTTTAGGCGCAAAAGCTTTGAAGTATTTATAATGCTAGTTCAGTTAACAAAGGTTTTTTTATTATTATTATCATTATTTTTTTTTTTTTTTGGAGTGACACTACTTGGGCACTCTGTATAAGTTTATGTAAATTTAAAAAGTCACTAAATGAACACACTGCATATATACTTCAGTGGTCAGGTATGGGATACAAAACATACTGTTCTGGAAACTAAGCTTAGTGTCGGCAGGAAGTAGCATTAAGAGATGAGAATGCGTTTACTTTGATTATTACACAGTGTTATGATGTTATGGAAGTAGGAGGAGACGGATTGTATATTTTATATTATCCTACGTAAAAAGGGTCGAAATAGTTTATAGAATTTTCCTGGTTTTCTTAAAAATGCCGGGGGGAGGGGAACCGTAGAACCACATTTTTTTGCCGGTTTATATAAGAGGCTGATAAACAGTGGCGAAGCGTGAGATAAACAAATGGGTAGAAACTGTGGAACAAGAAAAAGTCCAAAGTGAAACAAATATTCCTGTGTTGCTACCATATTACGCAGCAGTCCTTTCTTATCAGCAATGTAACCATCTAATAATTCGATTTCTTAATGTTATGCATCTTCAGAAGGGCACAGAGCACTTAAACTCACAATAAACACCTTCGCAACAATTTCACATCCACCGAACACAACAGTACTTGACGCTGCATATAAGCATAGACCTCATAATAGGTAGACTTATCACGCTTCCTCATTTCTGGCTGCGTTAAAACTAATGGGTTTTTGTTCAGAGCACGCGATTTTGAATCCATCCGCTAGGTAGCTCTGCCATAGATCTCATAGTAGAATATGACGTCTATGGCAGAGCTACCTAGCGGATGGATTCAAAATCACGTGCTCTGAACAAAAATCCATCAGGTTTAGCGCAGCCAGAAATGGGGAAGCGTCATAAGTCTATCTATTATGAGGTCTATGATATAAGTCACCGTCGTAACATGATATGTACGCACCATGAAAAACTGCATGTGTAATTGTGTACACTCCCGCAGAATTCAGATGGTATGTAGATAACCGAAAACAGCGAATGCAAACGGAAAAGCCAAAATCCTATGCTACCAACGAGAAAATGTTTACGATTTTGTTGCTTGGGCATGGCATAATGTGGCTGAAATTCTATACCAACAAACCGACCACAGTAGACGTGCAATCTTAGATGTTCGGCGTCCAATATTCGGAGTACGAATCCTGGCTGGGGAATAGATGTTTCTGGATTTTGGGCATTTAAGGCCAATTTGATCGAGACGTATTGAAGTCCCTAGTTGAAGAGTGTTGGGAAAATACTAGGAATATCACAAAACAGATTTGCAAAAATTAAATTTTAATTCCTTAATCGTTTAATGTTTAAACAGCTCACCAAATATGAAATATTGTCTCCTGTGGTTATTTATGAGTTTTACCCTTCGTTCTTTGACAGTTTTGTAGTTCCAGATTCCCCCAATAGAATAAGTTATACAGTACAACATCGTTAGAAATCGACATTCTCTGTTTTCTCCCAATACCCTTCATTTATTAAAATGGCCCAAAAATACAAACTTCACAAAACTTTTTCTACATTAACAATGGGAAAGTTAGAATATTTAGTAGTTGAATGAATGTCAAAATACCTGGATTTGGTTACAAAATTTATAATTTGGCTACACTAAAAGCAGAAAGCACCCACTCAAGGAACAGTGGCTCAACGAAAAACATCTCTTTCTATACAAAAACAGCAACTGGGAAATTAGGAAATAAAATTGATTAAATATTCAAAATTTTCATTGTCACTGTGTATTGTCACAGACAGCAATTTTCAGGAAAATGCCTACAACGCTAAAAGTGTTATTCAATAATAAAATGAAGTGCATTCAACAACTAGAGCTATTCCGGCGAGCCACGGGAAAGTCCCTCTCGTGGCTCGTACACATCCATCCATCACTGACTATTTACTGTCGATGCATAGAGGATATCTATCACACATGCGCATTGGAGCGCGTTCGAGGATAGACTTGTCTTCACAGTGTGCTGTACTTCCTCGCTGTATAGTGGAACACATATAAAACACACACACACACACACACACTATCTCTCTCTCTCTCTGTGTACACGACCCAGCTGAAAAGCAGAAGCCAAGAGAGAGACTTTGAACAGTATCAAGAGTTCAAAGTCTGGACTCTCTTGGTAAAGCTTCTCTTACTTGGCGTGCAGGTCGTTGCTGCCAGCTACCTCCGATCGCAGTCCAGCCAGAGCCCCTAGTACAGCGCGAACAACCTAATCTGCCATTTTTGAGCCAGCAGAAGCGTTTGCAATGTTTTAGATTATGGCTTATGGCTGTATACTATTATCTGCTTTATTGTCTGGTATATAACAGAATGCATTTTAAGATGAAAGTAGCTGCTATGTCAGTGATAAAGGGCTAAATTATCAGTAAATACAAAATAATAAATAATTCATTTTTTTAAAAAGTGGATAGACGCTGTCTACCTTGTCTATCCCCACGCTTCACTACTGCGAGACGTTTGATAAAGACAATTATAAAGAGTTGTTCAGTTGGATCTGTAGCGAGAACATGACATTAATATGTGAAGCAATGTTTCCGGTTCACGCTAGCTGTGTGATGCTTAAACGATGAAGGCGTTTGTTTACTCTAGTGTGCTCTGTGCGGACCCTTTTATAAATAAAGTGTATTTGCGAGGTAGGGAGATATTATAAAACCATGATTTACTGAACTTGGTTTGTAAAAACGGTAACAACTGTTGCTAAAAGAATTTTAGTGACGTTATATTAAGCAAATTCTTAGATTGATGGGCAAAATGGCCGACGGTATTGTTAATATTTACATGGACACGACAATAAGTGAATACTATGTGTTTACTAAGTTTTGTGTTTAATTCTTTTAGTTCTAAAATATCACAAATTACTGGTTGATTCTTAAACATAGCTTTCTAAGTGAACACTATGTGTTTACCAAATTTTGTGTTTAATTCTTTTAGTTCTAAAATATCATAAATTACTGGTTGATTCTTAAACATAGCTTTCTAAGTGTGTTTCAAACTGGAAAGGACCGACTGTGAGTCAGATAATATGACTTTTTTTTAAATTTATTTTAAGACTATATTTATATTGTAAACATTCTAATATCCCAATTGCAGCATAATATATGTCAATATTTGTTTCAAACAAAACGCGTAAACTATTTGCTTTTGTTTGTTCCAACTAGATGCCCCTGTCCTCTCTGGGGATTTGCTGCCACCAGAAAAAGTAAAACAGTAATTAGACAATTTTTCGTGGTATTCTGCTATATGGGTAACAGGGTTTTTTGTCTAGAAACAGGGCTTTTTGGATAGTAAAAAAAATTAACTATTTTAAATTTTAAAGATGTTAGTTTCTAGTAATCTTAGAGGCATTCTGGGTACATTTTGAAGGTACTCAGAGATCAATACTGTATCATATATTTATTCCATTTACAAAATATAAACTAATTTCCATGGAGTTCACTTTTTTAAGTATTTTTTTTCGTTGCCATGTTCCTTATAGTAAGAAAGGAATTCTACAATGAAGCATGAATGAAGTGTTCAGTGTTTCGCTTCTCCTCATGATTATAAGAAACAGAAATTAAAATAAAATACAATGATTATGAGTTCCATGAAGTTGATTAATACGTGACACACACCTGATTTTCTATTCTACAATAAGTCGACTGTGGAAGCATCTTCCTTCTAGTTCCACTGAAACAAGACTAAGTTGGAAGACGAGAACGACTCTTTAACTCATGCAAAAAATTTGTGCAGTGTTGCCAGCTTCACATTTTTATTACAACTTTTTTGACAGTGCATGAAAGTGATGAAAAAGACGTTGCCATGTGTTTCAGTAAATGTAATTCTCTCATACTAATAGGTTTATTTTCGATTTAATTACGATTCGTGTTTCTGACGAATAATTGTTGAAAATTAACTGCAAAATGCCCCATATGTGAGAAGTTTGGGCAATATACCTCAGGATAAGATACAAGTGGACAGGTTATTTTAAATAATGGATTTCTTTTCGGTTGACAGATTTGATCATATTTATCCAGAAAATGGTGAAGAATATCATACCAAACTGTACGGTATCTGGTTGTTCGTTGATGAGTGATTCTGTTCTGTACAGTGATATTAAGTATTTAAAATTATTTATTTCTCCATGGTATTATTGTTAATGTAATGTTTCTTTCTTCTTCTGCATTTTGGCTTATCATATATTTTGTTTTTCCACTTTCATCTGTAGGCTCATCTCTAGCAAGTTTCTAATAGCACGTCAGTGTTATTTCGTAGTGCATCTATATTGTCCCCTACCAAATATACATCATCCGCGTACATAAAGAAGTGATTCAAGCCATTCAGTATTAGTTCCTCTTTTATTTTTAGACTCGCATGTTTTAATAAAAAAAATGTTAACATCACCTTTTTTCAATAGGGTGCGAAATCTCGAAACCACCTGGCATATTCGCTATACGCGTTTTGCTTAAGGGGTCGCTGAGACATATCCTCACTAGGTGACCCAGTTGTGTTTTCTATTTTGATAGAATCACATGCTTTCCTAAAATCACTGAGCAATTAGTGAACTGTCCCCTTGTATTTCCATTTCTTCTCTAATATTTGTCTAACGACGAAAATCTGCTCTAAAGTAGATCTACTTCTTCTCAATCCGCATTACTGGCCTCCAATTAGTGTTCAAAGTACGTCAAGAGAAATCTGAGAGCCCTAAGGAGAAATGGCAAATGAATGAATGAGGAGGCTGAATTAATTAAAGAAATCGTTAGATAGAAAATGAAAAATAAAATGCTGCAACTCTGCAACGAAGTTTACGAATTAGAAGAACAAACAAGCGGTATTTTAGAAACTATAACGATTCCACTAGCAAAGGGGAACGTAAGATGTGAAGAGTACTGAATCATCAGCTTGCCAGTACACTTGGTGAATATTCTACTGGAAATAATGAATAGAAGATGGTATAACTGCGTTTTGTACAAGTGTTACAATTCTTAGAAGTTTATTGCTATTAAATATTAGAAATCGTTCTGTGAGTCTATTAAATCTCAGAACTCTCAAACACTTATCTACGTACAATATGAAAGGAATTCTCATCACTCTTCTTCCTTGTACGACTGTTACTATAATTGAACATATTTTCCGAATCAAATTCACAACACTTGTCTCACGAAACGAGCAGCAAGAAATGTAAAAACTGTTCTATGCTGACTAATCTAGGATACCCTGTCCGCTATTCTACCATCATAAACTGACGTTGCAGAAATGGAATTAGTCAACCTGCGTTGTACCTGGTTTCGAGTGAATCAGATATTTAACTGTTAGTAAAAAAAACTTTGGTAAACTTTATTTGTATATGGGCCAGTCTAGTAACTTTGGACTTTGGCCCGTCACGATTCGCCTTTAGCTGTTAAATGTTAAAATCCACACTCATGCCCCTGCCGGGACTCGAACCCGGGACCTTCCGCCAATGGCCTACCGCCGCAGATTTAACTGTTAGTGTGTTGTAATTCATCACTGGTTCGCTACATGTCAGTGGATGCAACAAAATGATGACAGAAAAGACTAGGTGTGCTGTAAAACGAAGAAAGCTTCATATGCACATACCACTGAAACGCTCTGTCTATTAAAGTGTTCAGTACACCACTCATTAGTGCGATAATAGACTGATTCAGCAACCAGTACGTACTGACCTTCAAGGACGGGACTTACGGTTTCTGGTACAGTGGGTTCCGAACCACTCCGTTCAATGGATCCCAACGGAACTTGATGTGACCAAACGCACAGAAACACGCATCGTGATTTCACGAATTTTAAACGTGGCCAAATTGTAGGCCCAACAGATATATAGCGGGAAAAAAATCGTGTAAGGCACAACCTAATGGCAAGTCCACCCTAGGCCATATTTTTGTGCTTACATATGTGGACGACTATCTGAAGAACACGACAAGCTTCGAACATTTCTGCGATTTCGAAGTTTGAAGACAAAAAACGATACAAAGAAAATATATGTGTTATTACTTAATGGACATACAGTATGTTGGAATATTGAACTGGATAGGTTTAAATACCATAAATATCTTAAGAAAGTGGAAATTATCTATATATGCTCATAATCAATTTCCAAGATTATAATTATTACTGTTTGTTTTCAAAGCACTGCAAGCTACTGAATATAAAATTATCTTCATTGTATGTAGATATATTTTTATATTTAAGCAGGGAAGTCAGGAAGCTTTTTTTTTTAAATATTCTCTATTAATATGATGACAGGGTGGCCACTTTTAGAGTATTTTAAAATTCCCTGACTTTTACAAGTTTTCCAGATGAAAATATACTTTTTCCAGATTTTTTACGTATTCATTTTTTTTCCTAAGAAAATATTTGAAATGATTTATAAAAAAAATATGAAATACAAGACTTATTTTTATTTACTCATCTCTGACGTTAATTTCCAGTAACCCCAAAGTCTTAAAAGGAACCTACTTGAATACGAGATCGCAAGTGCACTAGTAAGCATCATTTGGAAATGTTGGTATAAACAATGGGAACAGAAAAAAAAACTGCTAATGACCCCCCACGTGCCTAGAAGAACGACTGAAAATGAGAACTGCCATCTCTGGAATGTATACGTTACACCTCACAAAATGGACATCAGCGACGTTCACAAGATGTTCAAAACAAACCTTTAACTTGCACCATAAGCATTAAACGAAAAAGGACGCGACACAGTGATCACAAATGTTCGCGCCAGGAAGATCAAAGGCGTACATACACCTCGTGGGCTTTAAAACGTTCAGGACGATCAGCTAAGTATCCACTCCTATGGAATGCATAGAGAATCGATTGCATGCCATCACTTTCAATGCCATCACTTTCAATCAGTTTTCGTCACCACATTATACCAATATGATACCTGATCGTCCTGAACGTTTTAACTCACAAGGTTCTCGCCTTTGATCTTCCTTGTGCGAACGTTTGTGTCGCGTCCTTTTTCATTCAATGCTCATAGTGCAAGTTAAAGGTTCGTTTAGAACATTTTGTGAAGTGTAACGCATACATTCCATAGACGACAGCTCCCTGCGCCTCCTTCATTTTCCGTCTACATGCCCCCCCCCCCCCCCGAAAAGTTCTCATGAACTAGCAATAACATATATAATATATCTTAATTCTAATCCTGGAAGTACAAATCTCCCCTTCCCCCGAGTGGTTTCTCTAAAAGAATCACTATGGTTCTGGCGTTGCGTTTATTATCAATATCAAATAGTACCAGGCAACGATACTGATCAGTGTATTATGGGAGACACTACAACATACAGGATATCCAGTCTATCTGATAATGCAACTGCATCCGCATCTATAGAGTACACTAAGTTGGAAAAAAAAAAGACGAACAGGAGAAAAGAATTATAAAGTTTTCATATTTTGCATGAAGACTCTCGAAAGGATAAGGAATCAAGATTCGTAAAGTTTCCACCTCCCAGGTGGACACTTCCCCCCACCCCCATTTCGACCCACTTTTTCGCGAAAACTGCAGTCTGCGCTAGTTTTTCGGACTTTTCTCTTAAACCGTTGTTCGGACAAAAAATATGACGAGGATCAAAAATATTCATTAGAAAATTCTGCATAAAACATGTTCTATTGATCATTTGGCTAGTTCCCACCCAACTCTTACAAATTACGTTTGAGCGTCAGGGTTGCTTTTAGCGCGCAACCGAAAATAGAGCTCGCGCGGCTTTTCACGGCGAATATCTCCGAATCGTCTGGTTTTGCGAGATAAATTAATCTCATGAAAATTATAAAGCGAAATATGTTCTACAACACACGTACGGCGATTTCATTACAAACTATTATTATTATTACTAAAAAGTGAGTTTTAGCAGTTTTCGGATTTACTGTCAAATAAAGCTGTGAACAGTAGACCAACTCCTCCCTTCGGGAGAGGTCTCATCCAATAGTGGATTGAATATGGCTGTGATTTATTATTATTTTAAAGCTGTGAACAATATTTAGTGTTAATCAAACAAAGTAAAATCACCTTCCTAAAACCTAAAAAATAACATTTTAAAGGATTTTAAAAAATGGTTCATTCAATTAAATTGAATGCATTTATAGCCTGTAGGCATCTTTGGTTCAGGTCGGGATAGGGTAGAGGAAAGGTTGGGGAAAGTACCGTCCAGGGCCATATTTAGGGTATCACCCCAGCATTCGACTGGTGAAACTGAGGGAAACTCTGGAAACCCCCGGTCAGGATGTTCGGCCGTGGAGTTCGAACACACGTGCCTACCCATTCCCCATCGAGGCTCGTTTACCTTTCGTTTGCTTCCCCTTTTAGAAGTCCCAGTAAAATAACATTGTATGATTCTTTCCAAGGAGAGGCGCTTTCCTGACATACTCTGCTCTGTCTATAATACTGCGTCTGTCTTAAACAAATGATCTTTTTAATTACCAACAGCCTATCACGTATGCGAAAATATCAAGAACTTCTGTCAGATTGAAACAAAAAGTAAGAATCAACATGGTGAACTACGAGATGCAATAGTTAAAAGGGACAAAAATGATTGTAGAAAATTCATACTCTGGATAAAATAGCATTCATACCGTCCGAAAATTTGATTTCATTGTCAAGTAGTCTTGTTGCTGCTTACAATGTTGATTGCTATATATCAATGGAAGTTGGCAGAAAGTCGTTGAATGGACTGATATTAGATGATAGCACTTTTGGAACTTTCAAGTTGGAATGATTGAATACGGTGAAGTCTATCTCCTCAACTAATTATTCCGTCAAAATTAGATATGATGAAGTTATTCAGATTGACACCACGCAACTGTTACAAAGGATTGTCTGTTCTATGCACTCAGCAAAAGATTTGGAGCGGTGTTTTACGTTAGAACTCGCTTCGATTCCTCTTTCCTTACACGAAGAAAATAGCTTAATGAGGAAAACGAAGAAAGCATCTTTGTATGAAATTTTCAATTCAGTTCCAGAGTGACCTATCGATTTTGGCGACTGTAAATTCATTGCTCACGGAGGTAACTTGATTCATCGAGTGGGATGGACGAAACAGGGTACATTAAAGACATGGCCAAAAGGACTGTTGTGTTTGATGTGTACAATGAAAATGCCATAGTACAAAGTGCTTCGAACGAGAGCAAAGAATTTTAAAACGAACTTTTTCTGAAATTATTTTTAATGAAAAGATGCAAGGGAATGATCCACAAAAAATATTAAACAATATTTATCTCGCCTATAAAGATCATTTTATTTTACAACTGGCACAGAGATCTGAAAACGAGGGCATTAGAACTATTACTGCTGCACATGATGATAATGTTCTGATTGTTCAAACTGCTATCAAGGAATTTAATCAAAACAAATCAGTGGTCACCACTGGACAGGACGTCCACCTTCTTCCGCTTGTTACTGCTCTTGCTTCTGCGAATAAATATATTATTTATTGTGCTCCATTTGTGAAACATGCTCAAAGAAATATGATATGAAGGACAGAATATATAGTTTTCGCGCTCTGCAGTGCTCCGAAGCTATTAAAAACTGGAAAGAATTAATACTATTTGTTCTTACGTTCAACTGTCATGATACCACTTATTTTTTTTATTTTTTTCGATAAAGAAAAAACACAATCGGCCAGTATACTAAATAACAAAAGAGGCATCGTCAGTTACCACATAAGAAATTGCAAGGACTTGAGAACATTTTACAGTTGCGTTACACAAATCTCCGCGAACAGAAAAATCACCACAGATACGTTTACCCTAACAACTGAGCTGGCCAATCAAATCATGCAGTAATTTGTCAAGCCTGCCACCGACATCTTCCGCTTTAAAACAGCACTCTTAGTGTATATTTCACTAAGTACAGACATGACGGGGAAACGACATTCCACCCACAGAATAAGGTTGGAAAAGTAACAGTTTATCACCTATTTTTACAACAAAGAAACCAACTCCAACTTCGATTCTGCAAGTTGTATTTTGTAATCGTAAAATGGGTTGGGGGAAACGATGGGGCTGTGACGAAGTTGGATTACGCTGCTCAACAATGTGTTTCATTTGTCACGGACAACGATGCTTAAATTTAGCCAAGAAGAACTGAATGGAATCTGAGTTTTAATTTTTAAGACCTTTAGGCAACTTTGGCTCAGGCCGAAGAACTTAATGAAGACCACTCAATCAACTAAAAAAAATAAAAAAATATTTTTGTGAAGTAAGCCTATAGCGCAAACTACGTTTAAAAGACACGAGCCACGAGCTCTACCTCCTGGGTGGTTTGGAAATAAGTTGAAAATACAACTCACTTTTGAAAAAATAAACTGACAAAAATCAAAAAAAGTAGTTTGTAACGAAATAGCAGTATATGTGTATCAGACAAGACTTAAAAAAAAGGCAGCCTTACAAAATTAGTGATATCAGTATAAAAAGCCCTTCGGGGTAAAGACAAGAGCGACGCAAGAATTCTACTCACAAAAGAAGTGATATCCATTTTGCGAGTTACTTTCTTCGTGTCACTACGATGCAAGTGTTTATTTTGTAATAAAATTAGGATATTTAGTATCCTTCCGCCATAGTGACACAAAGAAAGTAACTCGCAAAATGGATATCACTTCTTTTGTGAGTAGAATTCTTGCGTCACTCTTGTCTTTACTCCGAAGGGCTTTTTATACTGATATCACTTATTTTGTAAGTGCCTATTTTTTTTATTTTTTTTAAGTGCAAAGTCTTCATGCAAAAGGCCGATTTTGGACCGTATCTCGAAAACGGTAACTCCTATCGACAAAATAAGCTTCGATTTACTCCACTTGTTGGAACCCGCAATTGACCGGCAAAACCTCCGGTACCAATTACTTTGGGCTAATGCAAAAAGACAGACAGAATGACGGAGGGCCTTTTCTATCATTTGTGAAAATTCTGTGATTGGGTTAAAAAGGTCATAACTTTTGAACCCCATTTTGACGTGTGAAACACCGTTTGAAAAGCACTGAAGCTTAGATTACGATTCCGCAAGCTTCGGTCGCCTATATGGTATGTGGTAAGTGCTATCACCAGAAATGTGAAATTCTGATTTTTTTTTTTTTTTTTCTGTGTGTTAGTATGGCAAAGAACTTTCAAATGCAACTTCAACCATCTAAATCGGGCTTATATTTTGCTAGATCCGAAATTAGCTGTATATATGTGAGTAGCGCTAACAGACTCGTTGCTTAGCGTCACTCGAAGAACTGCCGTTCTTCGTGATCTTGTAGGAGATATTCCGCTTTACAATTTTACTTAAATTCATTTACCTAGCAAAACCAGACGATTCCGATATATTCGCCGTGAAAAGACAAGGTTGCGCGTTGCAAGTTACCCTGGCGTTTAAACGTAATTTGTTAGAGTTGGGTGAGAATCAGCCAAGTGATCAACAGGATATGTTTTACGCAGAATTTTCTGATGCATATTTTTGGCCCTCTTCATTTTCCTCGTCGGAACAACGGTTCAAAAGAAAAATCCGGAAAACTAGCGAAGAATGCAGTTTTTCGCGAAAAAGAGGGTGAAAGGGATGCCTCCGACCACCTGGAGATGGGAATTTTTCAAATCTTGATTCCCTATCCCATCCAGAATCTTCAAACGACATATAAATTGTTTCTTCTAAATAACCTAATTTGTGTGTACTAGTACATTGTTACGTTCGTTCTTTCAAAGCAAGAACTTTACAACTAACTCCGCGATAACGATGGGTGTGGATAACGAAAATTGCACGTTTAAAAAGCACCTTTGCCGCACTTAGAAAAATACTAATTACTGACACACCGATACTGTTTCTTCGAATTTTATTTATGGCCTTTAGGCATTTAAGGCTCAGGGCGGGATAGGGGAGGGGAAATAATTCGGGAAGATATCGGCCAGGGCCTATGCTGAAGGTGTCTTCCCAGCATTTGCCTGGTGTGACGAACAACCTCAGTGACGTTCGTCAGCCGCTGGTATCGAACCCACGACCTCCTGAATGCTACGCCAACGATTTACCACTGAGCTACAGCGGTTCAGTGACACATCGATACGTTTTAATTGAAAACACACACACTGAAATATCTATTAATACGTTACTAAGAGCATCCACTCAGATCGAAAATATGAAGCAAAATTGCGAAAATCATGCGAGTGTTGAATTATAAAGCTTTGTTTCTAAACTTATAAAAATATGTGTAATGAAAGCTGGGTATTTTTCTTTGACATGTCTTCATCGGTCGCATCAAACTTGCACAAAAGTGTAATACCTAATTCTGCTTGTTGCTTGTAATATTATTATTATTTCGTTCTGGCTGCTTATAAGTACCCCATTCTGATGGCGCAGGCGTTGAATGTATTTTTTTATTGAAGAATCAAGTTCACAGAAAAAAATCTAATAACCAAAGAACTATAAAGCATTTTCTGCGTAATTCGAAATCCCCCCCCCCCTCCCCCCTGAAAAATATTCACTAAAATGTCTTCTATTGCGACATGAGAATCTGGTCATCATATTCTAGAATAACAGAATACGTCGGGATTAGATATTTTCTTCGGATATCTTCTTTTATGATCGGTCAGCACGGCTCCTGTATTAGAAACTCGACTTTCTTTTAGGACTAAGTCTATAACTTTTCCCTTATAAGTTGCGTTCCGGCTAGTTCCTATTTGTACTTGAAATAAGATATTTTCTGTGCCTCATCCTAGCAGTTACAATCCATTGGGCGAACAAAGTTAATGATGGTGGGTTCTGTGCTGAGGCGGTTTATAACTTGAGTCTCTGGATAAGATGAAGCGATTGTCGTTTGTCATAGCTAGGGCTTAGAAATCTGATCAAATGTCATCACCTTTCTGAGAGTTGGTGAACAATTCGGATTGTAACAAAAGCAATTTCACGTGAAATTGAAGCAAATTTTATTATGCTTCTTTTCCGCTTTTAAATTATTTTTGGGATGATTTCTGAAGTGTCACTCTTATTTTGCAACTTCCCCCTTTGTATAATTGCTTAATATGTTTCAAAGTCAATATTACATCAAACGCTTTTTCTTTTGCGTTTAATAAAAGACCGTGAACTATTTTGATAACACATGTGTTAGCTGCAAAGCATTTTCCATGCAAACACACATTCGAACTTTGGATACCTATACACGTATTAATTTCCCTTACACAAAGGTCCTGTCTACGGTAACGTATTAAAAAATGTTCAGAAATATTGGTTACTGCAATAACTGGGAATCCAACCCGGGCCTCGCAACATATCAGACGTCAATTCTGTATTTTTAAGATCAGCACATGTAAGATTTTTTTTTTTTTTAAATTACATATTGTTTCCCCATGGAAGACACCAATAACAGAAAAAGAAATAGTTAGTATTACGGATTATTAAAAAAAAAAAACTAGTTTGTAACAGTACTGGGCACTTCAGTAAACTTCACAAATCTGAAAGGAAAATAACACAGTTTTCTGTCCACAATCCTGACCAGTTATTGTAGTTTTCTATGGTTATCGTGTTGTTGCAAAATGCTACACAGCAATAATAATTCCTTTATATCAGCCATGGCCAACGGCAGGCCCGCGAGCAGTGATATTACACTGTAATATGAAATCAAATTTAATTTAAAATGGTATTTACAATTAAGTATTCCACATTGGTCTCACTGTAATAAAATGATTTGACGGAGAAAGTAATTAAATACATATAATTATTGCCTTGAAAAAAATGTCGAGTTTATTTTTATTCAAGTTCTGCTCAAAAGTGTGCGGTCCGTGACGCTAATACTCATCATATATTGGCCTTCGTATAGAAAGAAATTGGCTACGCCTGGTCTGGCCAATCAAAGAGCGAGAGCGAGCTGCTTTTAAATGCTATAATCAACGTGCAACAGTCAGTCCTTTACATTTATTTTCTGTTTCATTCGATTTCCTTCTTTTTTTAATGAACTCGAGTAGTACGAATGCGATTTTTTAGTAGCATGTATCTTTTCTTTGTCACTTCAGTGTTTGTTACCTCCCAATCACACTAACTGCATCGAACACTTAACGTGAAGCAATTCAACTCGCCTGTTGTTCATTCTCAACTATGCATTCAACATTGACTGAAAACCTCTTGCCAGTGCTGCATTTCTATGCGACAGAATGCAAATGAATTTAACAAAGAAGCTTAGGGTATTGAATTCCCCACATAGATCAACCAGCTTTAGCTACAAATGATCAAGACAAGCAACCATGGCTGACATGTAAAGTGAAATACATAGAAGAGAAGTTTGGGGGGGGGGGGGGGGGACATCAAATAATTTCCACCAGATAATCATAGATTACTGAACTTAAAGAGTAATCATCCTGCCCTCGTTAATTTATGCATTCGTTCTCGTCCTCGTACTCCAATCAATAATATTCATTGGGAAAATTTAGATCAGCATAATAGTTAAATGTCGGCGCACACAGATTTTTCAAACGTACTTTTGTTTGTTTATATAAAAATACACCAATAAAGTAAAATACACATGCATAAACTAAGCATTACTTAACGTGCCAATCTTATAGTGTCTTCCGTATGTACGTGTATAGTGTAATCGATCGCCGCAGATGGCAGGTAGTACCAAAGCATTTATAATTTCAAGATGAACTACAGTGTGCCATTTTAGTGCACACTTACAAGTGCTCCAAAATGAGTGAATTTACTAATTGATTTGAATTTTTTATTCTCCCCTCGACTATCAGTATTTCTCTAGGAATATTTTCTGATTTATTGCCTTTTTTCCGGGTTACTTTTTTCTCTTTCTTAAAAATATACAGGTTACGTACCCGGTCTTACAGAATTACAGATCGAGTGACCATCCTGCATTAGAAATTCCTCTACAAATTAGCTCGTGCTATGAAAAACAATACGTACCGATTTAAATAATCCTGTACTGTCCTCGTTGCCAACGGAGAAATTAACTTGCTATACAATAATCTTCACGCAAACAACGATTATTGTGTATACGTGCTTTTTTGCATGTATATTTGATATCTTAAAAAAAGTGTGTGTGTGTTCACTTTTGACCTTCACTGTCACTTATATATTAGTCATTTCAAAAGTTCTGTCGTCTTTAGATGTGCACTTTAAAGTCACATCACACGTACAACACTGATGGTTACTCGCTGCTAATGTATTCACTATCATTGTTTATCGCCTATTCCTATCTGAAAACCATATCGATACCATGTTAGAAACACACACACGGGACAATTAGAGGCCAAATACTTTTCGATACTCTGTTTAACAGACTCAAATGTTTGGAAATATTTCACAGCTAAGAATTGTTGCCAGGATCGAAACAAATGGTAAACAGACATCGCTATGTCTAGGCTATAAGGTGGGTGAATTAGAACCCTCCCAACCAATTTCCCTGATTTGTTGCTGTGTGCTTCGTGAGGCATGGGGGTGGTGTAATCGTACAACAGTACGACCCCTTTTCTGATGAGTAGTGCAGCTATCTAACTCCATTTTTTTCCTTGTGAACGCGTACGTTCAACACAGTACATTTCAGAGGTTACTGTCTCTCCAGAGTTAAGAAATTCATACTGAATTACACCTCATCGTTCGCACCAAATTCACAGTAACACCTTCTTTCCTTGTAGATCAAGTTTCGTGCTTGATTTCGGTGTGTCACCGGGTGCTAAACACTGTTTGTTGAGCATGGGATGTTATACAACACTCACTTTTCATCACGTGTAATGCTTCAACCCACATAAACATTATTTTGGGGTTGAAATAAAAGGGAAGTGCAAATGTTAACGCGTTGAATTTAATGACTTTGTCAAAACATGCGGAACTCATTTTCCAGCTCTGTTTGCCTTTTCCATTGCATGTAAATACCGAAATGCAATTACGCATTTAACGTCTGATGTTCTTTCGATTTCATCCAACGTCAGTTGCACATTGTCTTCCACTATAGGTCGAAGCTGCACTTGATCAAAATGCGGTCATCCGAAACTTTTATACTCGCTGCTGACTTCTATACGAAATTTGAAGGATTGTTCATCACTTGGTAGATCACTTGCCATTAAAAAAAAACGCACACCACTGCAATTTGACTAATACACGTGACACGTTCTTACCGTTCATATGTGTGTGTCTGCTATCGCAGTAGTACTTGACAAAAACAGGGTTGCTAGGAACGACAGAACTTTTGAAATTACCTAATATTTTGGAATCTTGAATTTTCAAGATCTGGAATCTGGAAATTCAAGACTCCAAAATATGTTAATGGCGTTCAAAACTTGACACCACCTCCCTTAAATTATCTATATTCTTTCTCACTTGATTTACATTTTCAAATATATGTAGCCATATAAAAAGCAAATTTCCATACAATAATAGTTGTTCGCCTGAAGATGCTTTCCGGAAAAAGATGAAAAATGCTCAGTAACTTTCTCTGTTGCTAGCGAGGACAATATAGGATTCTTTATATTGACAGAGGATATATATTTTTCTTCTGTGCGTAGAAAAATGTAATTTAGCATATGCTAGTTTCAGAACAGAATATCTCTTTGCCTGTACTTTCCTCACATTCCTAATCTTCGGACCACCCGAAGTAGACATTTATCCCATATTGACCGGCCCAGATTCTCAATTATCCAACACTCGCTCTTTCATAGATTGCCCAAATTATACAATGAAATAACACCGGATATTGCTCTCTTTAGCAAGCTATGCAATACTAATCGCACATCCAACTAAAATTTTATTATTTCTGCTTTTAATTATCTATTTTGTTCTTGTAAATATTGTTTTCAAATTCACAGTTCAAGATTCCAGTGTAAAATGAGTTTCCAGTTGTATTTTGGATATTGTTGGATAAAATAGTGTATTCACTAGTATTAACGCAATATGCAACACAAACTACTTTCTCCATTATGTTAAGTTTATTAAACTGGTCAGTTATTCCTCACATATCATTTTAAGAACTTTTTTCGTACATGCATTTGTTAAAGGTAGGAACTGCTTATTTTATCATCTGGAGCATATATGTATATATATATATATATATATATATATATATATAATTCAATTTACTTGTTAGATATTTTGTTAATGTTTTGCGGATTATATGCGATTCCCGTTATCCGCTCCTGTCCTGGTGGTCATGATAGCGGACAATTGATTGGATGTATCTCACTGGCAATTGAATTCCAGAGGTAAATGCATCGTTTAAGACGTGAGTTACCAAACAATTCACACTACATTACATTATACCGTCCTCTTCATATTGTAATAAGATATATAGCGCACTTCGAAACGCCCAAAAATCAAAACAAGCCAATTCCTATCTGATTTGTTATTCTGTGCATCTACTGATTGACACTAGTGAGTAATAATTTCGTAACACAGAACCAATGGATCGTGGGGTATGAAGTGAGGTTACACAGGCAAACTTCCAGTCGATTTTTAACGACGAAATGGCGTTTAAGGTTTTGGGGAATGGTTCCGGTACAAACCAAGAGATAAAGAAAAGCAAAAACTCAATAAACATTGTGTTCATATAACTGAGAAATATTATATTCTTCTTCAGCTATTATAATCTACACCTTTTGTTATCTTCGATCATCACACAAATTACGAAAATTTGCACTAAAAACACCATACGCACAACAATATTCCTCCAAAAACAATCAATAAACGATTTACACAGTTTAAAACGTTATGCACAAACAAGCAGGCACTGTCAAACGTTCAGTCCCAATGCACAGACGCGCACATTGACATAACAAAATGTAATTGTCAACCAGACCAGACATACGGCTGAAAATGACAGCAATACCAATTGCGGATTGTCAAAACATCTTACAGATACTGGACAATCACTTCCGCTTACACCTTACAGGCTGATGGTGGAGAGCCCCATCTATGCAGGGGAGTCCAATCTATACAGGTTTTAAACAGAATTTGTTAACCGTAAAGTAAAGATGATACAGTAAAATGTATTGGGCCTTCAACATTTTACCTGTTCAAAATTGGGAGGACGGAGATGCACCGACACTTTAACAACTAAAGATTTGAATTAATCTAGCATAATATTTATCAGATAAGTTTGTCACAATGTTAGTTCATTCGAAGTTGGCTAAAAATGGTAATCATATGGTAACTATTGGGCGAAACTGTGTTTCCCTTCGGACTCAATTCATCTTTAGCGGCCAGAGGTAAACCAAAAACTGATCTGAAGTACGGCGTTCCAAATTTACTATATTCTTTTACAAAATAACCAAAATTGAAGTTAAATATAGATTTAATAAACAAATAGTGGCTGAGTAATTTTTATGGAAGTTTACCGAAAAAAAAAGTATTGATACGATTACGGCAAAGTAGCATGTAACTCTGAATAGTTATTCTTTCAGGCGGCATATAAGAAACTTGACGTTGTGTGTGAAAGTTCTACTTCTTCACAATTGAGGATGCTCTTACGCGAAGCATGTATGAGTAGCTGGGTATGTATCCTCATTTCCCTCTATATTATTGAAGTGCATTTGTCTATCCACATTGGATAAGAATTACGAAACGTCCCGGAATGCTAGGAGAAAAGCAGTCACGACAATCACTGGCAGTACATATGCAACGTCAGAGAACATTGTTTCACGGTATGAGATTACTGTCCCATAGCTGCTGGATCATTCAACGTAGTGAAGAAGACCTTTGCTACTAAACACTACGTGGAAATATTAAACACTTCAGAAAAGAGACTGTCTATCAGGAAATGATTACACGCCCAATCATTGTTCGAATACGCTAAAATGACTGCCAAGTTGCCCAAGTGTGCCTTATTTAAAATCCCTGACGTAAAATATTATCCCAGCCTCCGTGGTCCAATACGTAATGTCACAGACCTCAGATGGCAAAGAGAGGCATGCGATCCCCGCTGCCGGCCATTCTATCTTAGAATTTCTTGTTTAACCAGGATACCTCAAATAACTGGTGTTAAAATCACCAATCTAGTATCCGTTGGCAACAAATTTATAAATTATAAAATCAGACAATTGTACAGGCCAGGTGCACATGTACCTAGTGTTGAAAAAAAAAAAGTTTTTTCTGTGAAGTTTTTTTTCTTCATATTTTTCTGTTCATTTTCACGTTTTTTTTTCCATAAAGCAAAGTAATTTAATGCTTTATGCTTCAGATAAACAATGTAATCAGCAGAATTGGAGTTAAGCTTTCATACATTCATCCCAACTTACTTTGCAGACTTACCTGGCAAATGATGGATTATTTATAAATGCATTCACTACCACATTGCTATACTTCCTATAGCTTCACCCTGACAAACATAAGGAATTGACTAAAGACATAAGGACTGATATTTGGTATAATTTGTATTAAAATACTAATAAACCACCAGGAAACTGAAGAAATATTTTGAATTATAGGAAGAATTTAAGTTCCTCGAGATAATACAACTTCAAAAACATCTTTACTATAAACTAAAAAACTATGAATTCTTACCGAAATATGCTCTCATCCCGTATATAGAATACATTAATTTCTAATTACGATTATTATTATTCAAGGAAGATATCTATTTTTGGTCATAATTAACGTCCGCAAAAATCAATTATATTTAGCTCAAAATCCCGGGAAATAACGTGCTTCTATTCAAGGGCAGAGAGTACTTTGGGTTAACTAGTACATTGTTTTTTAATTTGAATTTCATTTTTCAGGTCTTTAGACAACTTTGGCTCAGGTCGGATGGA
>JAGDQP010003266.1:14536-95829 GCA_022664845.1 Lepisma saccharinum
TATATATATATATATATGTGTGTGTGTGTGTGTGTCTTCATCTAGTTCATACACTATATACACATAAACTCCTATTTGTATGATTTCTGAATGATTTCTCCTATTTGTAAACTAGTCTTTCTTTTTAGAATCATAAAAGCACGGTTTCGAAGGTAAGAAAGGAGTAATAAAACAAATCCAAAATTACTTTGAGAAGAAATTAGAACATTCTTTGTCCTTGTATAACTTAGAGGCGATTGTTTGGATTCAGTGGTTAGTAATGTATTTCGTAGAATAGACACACAAAACCTCCTTCCTCTCCTTCCTCGTCATGTACACGTTTCGAAAGAACGAGATAGAGATAGAGAGAGAGAGAGAGAGAGAGAGAGAGAGAGAGAGAGAGAGAAAGGAAAGGAGAAAAGCATGTGAACACGCAGTTACTCTCATCAAACAAAATTTCCCGTTTTGTTGCTAAAGTGTAGAACAGCAGTGATGTTGTTCTATTGGCTGGGTACGAATCTCGCAAGCTATGCACACAGAAGATGTGTGGAAGAGGAGGTCGAAGAGAATTGAGATGAGATGAGAATGAATTGGGGTAAGGTGGAAGTTGGAGGCAAACAAACAATGTTTAGACATGCTTGACTCAGTTTAATTATTTGTTTCTCTTGGTTTGTAATAAAGAAGAACAAGCGTGTTAGATTAAAGAACATTTTAAATGACTTCTTACATAGTAAAATCTGTTGATAGTTTTTCTGTGATATTTTGAATTTCTTATTTTTATCCATGTAGACACATAAGCATGTAACACATACATATGGGCTTCGTCCTAACACATACATAGTCCTAAAAGTTTTAGTAACTCTCTTAGGTTCGTTCTTAATATTATGTTTAATATTTAATTCTCGAAATGTAACTCCTTCCAAAGTTCGTTTTTAATGTGGTTTTAGAACAGGGTTAAAGATTATGCGATACATTATCTCAATCTTAAATTACACCAGACATTTTTATAAATCGATTTATGTTATCATCTCAGTTTCTTAAAATAATATATATTTATTTTTGGTATATTGGCATCTTTGGCTTAGCGCTAAAGAAAATAAAATAAAAACTACTCTGACAGAAAATGAAATTTCAGCACTGGGAAGGAGTATGCTAGATGATTTTAACTTGGATAACAGGTTATTCTATATGATGTACTAAACTGGCACAAGTTGCAAGGTCAAAATTTATAGGAGGCGTGCGCAACGGTATGTTAAATCTGTATGTTGTCTTCCTTAATAATCACCGTAGTCACCTCCACGTTCAATATACGCATACACACACATATTCTATTATTAGGTCCTACTTGAACAAAAGTATAGTTATATAGTTTGAACAAGTAAAGAACTGACATTTTTCGCTAATTCAGCCACGAGAATATATACTAACCAGAAAATAAGACAACATTTCACATTCAAAATTTTCTTAAGGTGTTTGCTTTCGCCGCTAGAGATATGTAAATTTATGGTGGCATTTTCACAAATGAGATGATATCTCCAGAATACAAATCACACAAACCATGTTGGTTTAGAAAATCACAATCGAAATTGTACCCAAGATATCTATTTCAGGAAAGTTTATGATTGAAGAGGTGCTGAAGAGATGTTTTCTCTACGTAGGAGTTCCATAATCAAAGAATTGCTATGGTTTCATAGCCCAAGTATTGAACTCCCCTTTAAGCGGTACTCTCTAATCATAAGGTTTGCAGAAATTGTTATATTGAGCCCATATTTAGTTGAGATTTGCTATGTCAGCAGAGCTGGTTTATTATTTCTGGAGATCTGAAGTAATTTGTAACAATGGCGACCTATCTTTACACGTCTCTAGCTCTGAAAGTATTCATTTGCGAACAAAATACCTGCTGAGCAATATTTAAGTCATTGGTCTGAAATTCTTCTGAAAATTTGATCAAAATCGGAGCTCTTGTGGTTGGGTCTCTACCTCTTGAATATAATCTGGATAAACCTTAGTTAGGATGGCCGTCCCGGGCATGGAGCCCAGGACTTATATATTCCGAAACCAAAGCTCTAAAACCTGTGCTACGACTGCTGCTCGGTGCATGTTTATATGTGAATATCCGGTGAATGTATGCCACATCTTAAAGAATTATGTTATTATTTCACACAAAATATGAAGTTATTGCTGCATTAAACACATGTTATGGCAGTACATGCAGACACGTTCTCCGCGTCACGAAACGTCAGCACTGGCAGAAGCGTGTTATTCAGGAACAAATGTTTTTGGCGAAATTGGCGATTTTGAGGCCCAGTAGGAAAAAATATTTTAAGGATAACAATATGAGCTTTCAACGTTAAGGAGATATGACAAATATGTGCTGGTGTGCAAAATTTTATATTCTTAGCTTGAAGCATATTCGAGTTGTTGACCCCTGAAATTGCGTATTTTAGGCTAACTGAAATTCACTCACTCATCATATTGTTTAGGGTGTTCAAAATAAGCCAGAATCATGCAATTTGGCATTAAGGTGGAGGATGATAAGTAGGTAAAGGAAAAATGTCTACATTTTGAAAAGGTAGCCATCTTTTATTCAAAATGGCCTCCAAACTTAAAATTTCAAAGAAGCCTAAACGGTTGAAGCTAGAAAAAACGAAATTCGGTATGAAGGTACATCACCGCAAATAGGTTAAGAAAATATTACATCTTGAAAAAGTTGTTATCTTGGATCCAAAATGGCTAACAAAATGAAATTTCCATATAATACACAGTTTGAACGGCTGGAGGTAGAGAAATGAAATACATTATGACGGTACATTATCATTAGTAGGTTACGAAAATATTATAAAGTGTCTCCAAAGACTCAATCTTGGAACCAAGAGGGCGGACCTCATAATCCATTTTCCACACCGTTTGAGCTAGAGATACGACATTTGGCATAAATATTTATTATTAACATTAGTTTAGGAAAATATTACAACATTGTGAAAAAGTCGCCATCTTTGATTCAAAATGGGAACCGAAAACCATTTTCCGCACTGTTCGAGATAGATAAATTAAATAAGTTATGATATGAAGGTATACCATCACAATTAGGTCACGACAATATAAGAAATCGTTAAAAATTGCGCCATGCCTAATATGAAATGGCCGCCCAAAGCCCATTTCCAAACCACTAAAGCTAGAAAAGCGGAATTTGGTTTTAAGGTAACCCATCACGAGTAGCTTACAAGGCAAGCCCCCTGGGGTGTGAGAGAAGATCTGCACCATGGTTACGATAAACGGGCGCAGCGAAGCGAGTTTAAGTATATCGTCATCGGAACTGCAATACCCCCTTTGTGGATTTTTAAAAACTTTTCATGTTATGGTACCAGTTTATAGTTCTGTGTAGTGTGCATACTGTAGAAAAAAAATATGTGGAAACAACTTCTACTGTTTGAGATATAGCAGCTTTTCAGTACTTAAATTGTATTCCAGACTTTAGTCCAGAAACCGATTTTTTTTTGTCCTTGGTGAAAAATTCATAGTTGGCCACATAGGGATATTGCAGTTTCGACAACGGTATTATACACGTAGAAAAACTGTTAAATCCGAGCAAAAATAACAGAGGTGCAGAAAGTTCAGCCAACTTCTTAAGCCCTAAAATGTAGTGAAAAATGGATAAGCCAAGTTCCTCGGCGACAGAATGTAAGAGGAACACTGGAAGTTGGCGCGATATGGCAAGGTTCATGATCTTCAAACCTGGTGGCGACTCTAAACCCACCACGCCCACCACCACCAAACCTAAGGCTCGAACACCATGAATCTTTCCACCTCGCGCCATATTCCAGTGTTCCTGCGTGTCCCACAAACTTTTGCGCGACACGAAACTTCAGCACTGCCAGAAGCATGTTATACAGGAACAAAAGTTTTGGGCGAAATCGGAGATTTCGAGGCACCGTAAGAAAAACGATGTTAAAGATAGGAATATGTGCTTTCAAAGTCAAGGAGATATGCAAATATGTGCGCGTGTGGAAAAAGTCACATGTGGACCCCTGAAATTGCGTATTTTAGGCTTACTGATTCATACACTCGCATTCGCTCACTCACTCACTCACTCATATTGTTTAGGGTGTTCGGGATAAACTAGAAACATGAATTTTCGCATGAAGGTGGAGCATGATAAATAGGTAAAGGAAAAAAATTCAATCATTTTGAAAGGCGCCATCTTGTATTCATAATGGCCGCCAAACATAAAAGTTCATAGAATACATAGCCTAAATGGCTAAAGCTAGAAATTCCTTGGTGACAGCATATAAGAGGAACACTGGAAGTTGGCACGAGGTGGAAAGGTTCATAAACTTCAAGTCACAAGGCTGGTGGCGGCCCTGAAACCCACCATGCCCACCAACACCAACCTAAGGCTCGAAGTCGAATATTATGAATCTTGCCATCTCGCACCAAATTCCTGTGTTTCTCTTACATGCTGTCGCCAAGGAACGTGGTTCATCCGTCCTCCATTTCACCACGTTTTAGGGCTGAAGAAGTTGGCTGAACTTTCTGCACCTCTGGTGTTTTAGCTCGGATCTATAATACCTGAAAATTTTTGAACTCTTTCGTTTCATAGACGAGATGTGATTATCAAGTCAATTAACACTTAACACACCGTCTGTTCTCCGAAAGTTTCAAAAATTGAAATTAAAAACACTGTTGATTAAAATGATTGAGTTTATTCTGTCAATCTGGAATGTCGTTAAACGGATTACGCGCTTTTAGGTTGAGAAAATTGAAACACGTCATTGTTGTGGATTCCTGTATTTTGGAAAAGTAGAAACATGTTAAAAATGATAACATTTTCCACGTTAAGGAGAGTAGAAATGCGCCGTTACATTGGACAATTTTCTTTCGGTCCGAGAAAAACAGTAAATGTATTACTTTCACGTTGAGAAAGTAAAAATGTTTCGTCACAAGAATTGTTTTCATTTGCCTTGAAAACTTGGAAATACGTCGTTAAAATATATTATTATTTTTTCACATTGAGAAAGAAGAAATGTCTTTATAATGGATTATTTTCTTTCACTATGGGAAAGGGAAAATAACTCACTGAAATGAATTATGTTCGTACGTGCTGAAAAATTGAATCGACGTTATCTATTTCCTTGAGAACAATTAAATATGTTACAATAATGGATTACACTTTTGAACGTAAACGTATGCCATTTTAGTTCTCAGGTACTCCCAATTGCGCAAAAGTTTAGCACATTTCCTTTCTGTGCTTATGGTCGCATACCTAAATCCTTCTAAATTATTATACATAAATTATATTCACTTAGTTGTTGAATTATTTCTCCCTTCCAACATGAGGTCTGAACTAGTAAACTGACTGTAACTAACCTTATTGAATTCACAAATTTCTTAGCTACATACATTGATAATAAGTGTCAAGTGTTCTCAATTTACACACACTTTTCGAAGGCCTTTGATGTCGTTAATCACGTAATGCTTCTTAGAAAGTATGTGACGTAAAACCTCTCACAGAACCGTTGTAACTTGATAGTGTCTTATTTCTACTACCTTACAAACCGTGTGCGTTACAAATTTATAACCGAGGAATTTGTTGTAAACTTTGAGGTGTATCATGAATCAAAGCTTCGAGTACTTTTGTTTTAGCTATTTTGAAATGATTTGTCTGTTGTAATAATATACACTGTAGTCAAACAAACTACTGTTTGCAGATGATTTAAAAATCTATTATGGTATTTTCTCTTAATTAGACACTATCTACTTACAGAAGGATATCAACGCAATGTTCAATTGGTTCAAAAGCAATATATTTTTATTAAATAATGAAAACTAGTGCGATATTCCGAGTATATTCTGAACACGTGGATATTACGTAAACAAAGTAATCATGTTTATAGAACAAACATGTGTAGAAGTGATGTAAACAAGTAGTGACACATACATAGGTGCAGACGACAGTCAACTTTACAAGTAAACATCAGATGGAGCTAAAGTCGCCAAAGGAGCAGAACGAAGACACACACTCAAAATCACCTATAAAATGGATCAACGCAAGGCAAAGATGTCACTCGCTCCCGGGTGGTCAGCTCCTCTCCTTCCTCCGTTCTCAGTTGGCTACTCAATTGGAACACTCCTTGGTACTCAGTTGGCTACGCAATTGGAACACTCCTTGGTACTCAGTTGGCTACGTAATTAGTACCTTCCTGCACACTCAGTTGGCTACTCATCTAGTGTGTACTCTCACCTTAACCGTACTCTGTTGGCTACCGTTCTGGTACAAAACCCGACACTCAGTTGGCTACGCAATTATTGTCATCTTGCATACGCAGTTGGCTGTGCAATTGGTATGTACTTAACCCGCACCTAAACAGGTCAATACTCATTTGGCTACGCAACTGGTATAAACTTCTGGCACCCAGTGTTATCCTTCATTCCTGATCCCATACCGATCACCCAAAAAGAAGAAGTCTGTAGAAGTCATCATTCTATCTTAAACTCTGTAATTAGTTTCCTACGGGACGGTAATTTTGTTAACGTTAATATTTTTTATAATAAAAAGGTTGAGGGCTAAAATCCACTCCAGTATATCAATTGTCTCTACCATAAGGAATCCAAAGAAACATTACCATAGTGTAATGCCTTATTTGAAATAGGAATACAAAATTAATGATACACCATTGATAGGAATTGATTTTATTACTAATTTTGGTTTGACTAAATTGTAATTAACGTCCTGAAGAAGCTGGTGAGCTTCTAAGGCGCCTCTATATTGTTTTGTTAACTGGGTTCCGAATAAATCCGTACAATGGCCCCGCGGCGGGAATTGAACCTTTGGGCACGCACACAGAAAGCGAGTGTGCAAACCTCTCGACCACCCCGAGATCTACTGATCTTCACGTGGCACTAAAATATAATCCTTCAATCTGTATGCACTTCAATCTTAATGCGATTAGGAAGTGATTTCTCAGATAGTAGTGTTCTAAGCAGGGTTTAAAAACAAAAACGTTTTTTTTTAAAAGAAAACAACTCACCTGGGCCCATATGGTTTTTTTCGGGTTTAATTGTTTTTGTTTTTTTCAAAATATTTCGATGTCTTTGGTAAAAGTGTTCAAATAAGATTTAAATTTCAAGATTGTCATTATCACATGTTACAACAATTTTCTATTCACTGCTATTTTCAAATTTTACATTGTATCGCCGAGAGAATCTATACAGTAAATTTATAATGTCTCGTGCTTCTGCCCTCAAAATTTCAACTTAAAAGTCCTGAAATTGAGCCCTGTAGCGTGGATACCCGCTATGTTGAAAAATGGTCGCCTTTTTTAAATTTTACCTTGGATCACCGCCAAAAATAAATT
Organism: Lepisma saccharinum; assembly: GCA_022664845.1. Classification (NCBI taxonomy): domain Eukaryota; kingdom Metazoa; phylum Arthropoda; class Insecta; order Zygentoma; family Lepismatidae; genus Lepisma; species Lepisma saccharinum. The sequence continues at coordinate 21,871 of JAGDQP010003266.1, forward strand.
CAGCAAATTTAGTATATCTTGCTTCCACCTTAAAAATTTCCACTTAAAAGACCGAAAATTGCACCTTGTAGTGTGGTACAGAAAGACAGACAAAGGACAAATGTAGATCGAGTCATCACAGGAGCCTCAGTGACATTCGCCAAATGTGAATACCACATATATTAATTGAAAATATAATTCATGATTTATAAAATCAGTATTCGAATTAACGGGGAATAGGGGGGAAATCCCCTCTCGTAAAAGCTTATCCTCCTATTACCTCGTGTCACGGAAATAACATTAACATCCCTGCCAGGGATAATTAACGCGTCTGACGATGACACAAGCAATCCCCTTTCATCTGGAAATTTAATTCGAACATTGTATAAAATAAATGCTTCAAAATCTCTGATATGAAATGTACAGTCGGGGACAAAAAAATGTACACGCCTGTTTTTCTCCCGGCCATTTTTGGAACTCTGTGCGCAACTGCGCATTATTGAATCATTGACATAAAAATTAAATAAAGTACTAGTCCTACTTTAAATGCGTGCAATTGGTTTCCTTCTTAGCTTTCCTTGTTCTAGGTAAGCATCGAATGAAAATGGTGGGTGTCCATTTTTTTGTCCCCGACTGTACATATTTCCAGCCAAAAATAAATGGTTTTATTTTTTTAAGTTTACTTGCTATACTTTGTGTGTTACGGGAATTTCCCGAACACTTATTGCAAGACGGTTCTTTCCCCTAAAATTAATTTAAAATCAATTAACCAAGGTTTATAATATCTAATAAAGTAAATGTTTCAAAATGTCTTAAATGAAACTAAATATCTTCCAGCGTAAAATAAATGTTGTATTATTTGAAGCATTCACTTCCGATGATTTCTTTGTTCAGTTACGGGATTTTCCCGAGCACTTGTTTCATGACGGGGTTTACCCGAAAATGTAGCTTGATGTAGCGGGGAAAGTGTATATCGAAACTTCCACTGCGCGGAAGTTTGACTTCAGCATTTGAGCACTTCAGACGTAAGCGTTACGTAGTCTTCAGAATTCCGAGCATTTGCTTCTTGAAGTTGACAAGACTTTTTGTTTTTAAGCTATTGCTGATATTGATTCTACAGAATGCTTATTTGAAGACTAGCACGAAAGGACTGAACTGAACTGTTGTTGGAAAACCTAATTTTACTGAAGAATACTTGTGTTATCATCAAAGGTAAGCAATAATACAAATAGCTTTACTAATTTATTATATATTTACTGGTATTACTGGGACGTATGGTCTTAAATCCTCTAACGTATGAGAGATAAGTCCCTCGGCGAGCACACTATTCATTTAAAGAAGGAAACGGTTTTGGGATCTGTATATTAGGTATTATCTCGGCATTTGGTGTGAATAAGGAAAAACAAGGAAGGCTAGCCTCAAAGAGCTGTTACACCTTTTTGACGGAGTGAGACCATCCAGGAATCGAAACCGAGGCTCGCACCAAAGGGATAGTACTGATAGTAATCATACGTATGTACGTAGGGTTGGAAGCAAAAGTGCATTACAAAATTACAATCGCTACTTTTTTCTTTCTTCTCGCAGCACATCATGCAGTTCAAGGGACAGTGTCTAATAGTACTGAGTATAGTTCCAAAATCCTTGTACAATTTGGTCAACTTCTTATTCCGAAATTTTTGATAAATGTGGAAATGCACTTTTCTTTCAAACTGTAGCTAAAATCGTTTTAGTCATACTATTCGGACTTAGGGATGGTATCGAGACGAGACGAGACCTTGCCCCGTCTCGGTCTTGTCTCGATTTGGAAAAGCCCGTCTCGGTCTCGGTACCATCCGTATCTGGATTTTCCCTTAATAAGATCAGAAGAATACTTTGATCAGAGTGCGAAATACTGGTGGGGGGGAGGAATTCCTCCACTTAATGTTTTTGGAAGGAAATATTAGTTATAGCTTACTGTGGAGGAATAGTGATACTATTGTTAGAAATTCGCACTTAATTATAGTAGTTCGTATGTAATTAATGTGAATTTTATATATAATTATTTGGAACTAGTGGTTTAGTGGTATCTCTAATCTTACTGAATTTAATAATATTGGATGTTAGAATGTGTGACCGGGACGGATCTAGGATGGATTCCTCAGGGGGAGGGCGATGGGGTGTAACACTACTATTTAAAGCTACTTTAGTTTATTTATGATCAGACTTGCAGGGCTGGTTCTTGTGCCACTACAGAAGGGGGCGAACCGCTTCCCCCTCCCCTCTGAATCTGCCTACGTCTTTCCCGGTCGACATATTCCAGCGCAGTTTTTTTTTTTAATCCTTTCTTCCTTCCGTCCACTTGACTATGATTTTGCACCCGACTGGGATGGTACCTCAACAAATCAGCATATAGGCCTACCGTATCCCATTCCTCCCTTTTTTCCTTAAAACCGTGCCACTCTTGTGAGCATTAGAAACTTAGTTAGAAGTCTCGACCAAGAAAATACAATCATGTACGTTTAAATGAATGAATGTGTAAGTACAGGGTGGCCTATAATTATGTATATGATGTTTCAAAGAAACTAGCAACGTAACTTGAACACAAAATTGAACATAAATACATTACTTTCATATATTTCCTGAAAGTATCATTCCATCAGAAAAAGTGGCGTGATAAAATTTAACAACTAAAATATGCTGGCTACAACTACAGATTCTTGAAGGCCTGTAGACCATAGGTATTAGGTTGGGAATTAATTTTATAAAATACTGACTATATATCTTATTTACTTCATTTTCTTTTTTCTTTTATTTCAGAGAAACATGCCAAAAGCTGTTGGAAGTTGTAGAAAAGTTAGTAGTGAGTGGGCTGAAGTACTAAAAGTAGACGGAGAGTCAAAATGTAAATGCAAACACTGTAACAACGAAATCAGTTCCAAAATAGAAAGAATCAGAGCCCATTTGAAAAAATGTCAAGCTCGGAATAGGAAGTCTGAAGATGAGCCGTTACAAATTGATCTCCGAGAGGAGTGTTCAACGATAGTGTCACCTTCTTCAAGTGCGAGTTCCAGTGTCGATACCTCCTGTGCTCCAAGTCCAGTCAGTGCGAGTTCAATTTCTAAACCCTTTAATCTTCAACCTTCTATAAGTGACTTCGCGATAAAAACAACTGAGCGTCAAAAACAATTACTTGATAAGGCTATAGCGCAGTTCTTCTTTGCAGCAAACATTCCTTTCAATGTTGCTGAACTTAAACACTTTAAGGAAATGATTGAAATGTTAAGACCCGGTTATTCTCCTCCATCTTCAAAAATGATAAGTAGTAAACTTTTAAATACTGCAGCAGAAAAGACTGAAGCTACGTTGCGAGAAAAGTTGGCATCGGACAGTGTTATTTTGACAATAGATGGATGGCCTAATGTGAAAAATGATCCTATTCAGGCTGTGAGTATTCACACGGGATCTGAAAGTTTCCTTCTGCATGCTATGAACTGCGGTTCTGAGAAGAAAACAGCTAAAAGATGTGCTGAAGTGGTTGATTCAGCAATTCAAGAATGTGAAGAAAACTTTGGTGTTAAAGTGTTCGCTATTGTTACAGACAATGAAAATAAAATGCCAAAAATGTGGCGTCTTCTGAAGGAGAAGTACCCGAAAGTAATCATGTATGGTTAAACTAGGTTGAGAAAGAAGTTTCGCCTAAATCGGTATTAAAACATTGTTGAGGTACAGAAGTATTTTCGCAAAGTTCATCAGGCAAACGGATGGCTAAAGAAGAAAGATGGTTTGATGCCTCAGCATCCAAATGATACACGTTGGAATTCCTATCTTGATTGCGTCAAAACGTTCTTGGCTAATTGTCACAAGTACAGAGAGATAACATTAGAGCGTAAAGACGAAATTGACAAGTCAATTGCTAAACTATTGGACAATGTTCTGATTTATACGGAAGCTCAAAATCTTGAAAAACAATTGTCGGTAGTTTCTTCTGCCTTGGATATTTTGCAAGCGGAATCAACTTCATTATCTTGTGCAGTGGAAGTGTGGTTGGATCTACTTGATGATGACATTTTGAAGCCGTATTACAGCATTGTTAAAGAAAGATTTGATCAAGCCATACAACCGTTTCACCTACTGGTGAATTTAATGGATCCGAAATACATGGGTCGTCGTCTCACTAGTGAGCAGGAGAGCGAAACAGAAAATTGGATGTTAGAAAACTATCCTGAATATCTTCCGGGAGTTCTAGCATTTAAAATAAAAGATAGAGAATACTTTGCCACTTCAGAGATGCAGGAGACAATCATCAACCAGTTTTCTACTGCAAAATGGTGGAAAATAATGAAAGCGAAAGCAGAGAAAGGTTCTAAATTACCTCCGGGGTTTTGCGACTTATTTTCTCATCTTCATTCCACTCCTGCAACATCGGCGTCAATTGAAAGAATATTCTCGACTTTCGGATTGATATGGAATAAGATTAGAAACAGGCTTGGGATGGAAAAAGCAGTGAAATTAGTTAAAGTATACAGATCTTTAAGATCACGTAGTAAAGGAGATTCTACGGACTGGTGATGTGATTCCCTCAGATCGTGCAACACTGAACTTAGTTACTGTGGAAAATCATTTACTATCAGGAAGTACAAGTGATTCTACGGAGTGGGGATCCATTCACATTGTGCAACACTGAACTTAGTGACTGTAGACTAGAATATCTTTTCAAATTAAATCAGAAAATATCTTTCACGTTTTAGTTTTTCAACTTTTTGTAATTTACTTCATCTTCAATGGCATTTGTGTTAACTGGAAGACCTAGCCATATTTCATTCTAATTCCTACATTCTAGGTCATTGCTCTCAAATTTTATTTTTGCTTTTTGTTTTGCAATATTTTCTAAAATATAAAATAGCATGTTTTACTTCAAATATAAACATAATCCGTACATTAATCTACTCTATAATTCTCTCAAACTAAGACAAGTTTTTTTTCGTTCATTCATTCAGTGCTTTCAGAATTTTTTGTCTTAGGAAAGACTTAATTATTATATGTTGAATGTTGTTGTATACCTTAATGTGAAAGCATCTAATTTGCCCAAAGAAAGTCCAAAATCTCTTAAAAATCGCTTTCAATGTGATCACATTAGTTGTATTAATCGAACGTTCGATTAAAGCTAGTTACGTACGCTACAGTAGTATGGAATCCTGATACACAGATAAACTTGCTGCAAATTCGGATAATAGAATTTAGATTGTTAACGTTTTTACTTATAATGGAGCTGGAATATAAAGTCGGCTAACAAGTGAAACACATTAAGAGGGCTCCTCGCTTCCCGCTCCACATTTTTAACACTTTTAAAAATATTTAAAAAAACTAAGCATACTATCAAAAATGTAAGTTCATAGCGCACTAGAACTTACAAATTACTATGAAATTCAACGGACATCAATCTCGAGATCTGGTCCATTGATGAGTGATATATTTTAAAGATTATGACGTCATCATTTAAATGAAGTCTCATCACTCATCAATTTCAGCACTTCAACTGGATTGAAAGGACCAAAGCATTAGATACCCCGCCCATTAGGAAAATGTGCATATTACACAACTGTATTCTTAAATACTATTCTGTGATAGAAATATTTAATACACATATAAGTGAATTTCATGTATAAATGCAGTAATGAATAGTTTTTGTAGAGTATGTCACTACGTAGTTTCAATGAATGCATAAACTGGAATTAGATAAGTCAGCTGTCGTATAAGATAAATAGGTTAATTAGTGCACCAATCGGGATTGTAACAATAATTAGTTGTCGCTTTCGTAGTTTGCTATCAACTTTATCTGGTTCTATACAGCCTAATTTACATGGAATAAAATTCGAACTCTTCCTGTTGGTTAAGATTCCTGGTAAATAATATTTGTGTAGTGACAAACGTAATATCTGAACATTGTTCCAAAATCTTTGGGATTAGCAGAACAAGAGGATTTTCCTATTTGCATTCTGCAAGGTATATACCCATCTGTAGAACTTACGAAGTTCCTCTTGCATTGTAATTTAGGTTATTAATTATGATTAAGTTACCTACTTGAATAATGTTTACATATGTAATTTTATTTGAATTTTCAAACTGAATGAAAATCCATAAGGTAAACTACAAATATGTAATTATGGTCATAATTAGTTTCACTATTGTAGTTACATATTCTTATACCACTGAACTCGATCTACATACAAAACTGTATTGAATTTAACTACAATATGGTTAGGAAATGGCATGGTACTTGATATACAGGAGGATGAAACAGGCTGGAGTAGTAGAGCAAGGAATTAGATGTTTAATGGTAACTAAGCAATATCTTTCTAAACACAGCTCACACGAAGTACATCCTGTAATGGATATGAAACGACCGTCTACGTTTCCCATAGAATCTAGAGCAGAGTGATGAAATGAAGGGAGGAGACAAAATTATCTATTGTCAAGAAACTTTTTTTTCTTCATCTCCAGAATGTAACAATTGATTTCTTGTTAGAATTATACGTACGATCATTATTACTGCCACTGCTACTGTTTATTACATTACCACTGTCTATTATACTACTTTCAAGGTTGCTACGATTCAATGTTGTAATGTAGTGATTCATCGCCTTTTCCCTTCCTTTTCTTTCTCTTTTTCAAAGAAAACCTAGCGAAATTGAAATCCGAGTTTTTTTGGGAACACAAACCCAGCTGACCATTGATTCTTGTCAGAGACATGTTTAGTGGTTTTGCTTGGTTTGGATTACACACTTCTAAAGGCTGTGTCCCTCTCTTCATTCTTCATTACTTTCTCCATACCCCCTCTGTCTCTCTTCCTTTTGTTTTCCAATTTGAAGTCTATATTGTGTCCCTTCCTTTCTCTTCAAGAGGAGTTGTTGGTTATTTTTTTTGCCTATTATATGTTCGAGAGATGAACTTCACATATAATGCGTACCTACCATCTGGAAACAGTTGATTGTTTCAGCCTGATGGTTCTGATCAGAAGATTGGAAATTACATACACACGCACACGTATATAGATAGAGAGATATGGGGTGCACTGTATCCTATAAAAGCTCTGACTACTGTTCAAGTACCATTTTGATTTTCAAATTTTCTGGAGAACGTTGTCCTGTAAAGGATGGTATTCGCATCTACTTCGATAATCATTCAAGTTTTAAGGACCTCGCAGTAACTCTGGAATAAGAGGAAACAAGAGATGGGTGATAAAAGAGAGAGAGAGAGAGAAAAAGAGAGATAGAGGAAAAGAGAGAGAGAGAGAGAAACAGAAGATTGGAAAGAAAAAATGAATGAAAGAAAAAAGACAGATAGGGCGGGAGAAAGAAGGAAAAGAGGAAAGGACAAAAGATTATATTTTTGTGTTATGATCGCGTGTCGTTTGGACGTAATTACAAAATCGATTTTGGTTCCATCCCTTTCTCTCCCTTCTTTCAAGGGTCGATGTGTTGTACCATTCGAGTTCCTTCGACTTCTCCTGCGGCCTTTTCACAGTAAAAGGTTTATGTGAGGGGAAATAGGAAATGTCGATTGTTTTAGAAGAAATTATAAAGAACACGAAATTAACAAAGTTTATTGAAACCGATAGTGGATAAGTGTTTATTACCTATATATTGTGTTGATAATTGTCTTCCCTATCCCATCTTATACGTATTATGTATTCCTGTAGGGAAATTTTCCTGTGTGACTTTCATGTCTCCATTGAGATAATATTTTCTCATTACCAGTACTCTCCATTGTTTCAATAGTCTAGTTGTGGAAGTCGATGAAATGAAATCTCCTTTAGAGAGGCAGTGTAGGTTTGAATGTTACTTATTTAGTTAGTCGTGACTTACATATTCTCAGATTTCTACACACGTATACAACCAGGAAAATGCCGAAGTTCCTGGTCGTAATTTATAAAGGACACGAAATTAAAATGATGATCTTCAAGACAGATTTTATGATACCTTTAGTGAATATCTGTGCACCTATTTTAAGAACACGACAGCAGATTGTTCGGCGTTTTCTATGATAATCATTTATGTGAGTCCTTCGTGTTACACGACACGAAATTTTGATATCTGCTGTAACAAGAAGGAAGTCGAGTTTGAAAAATAATTCCAGTGTTAATATTTCCTTTTTCCTTTGAAGAGATGAAAATGGATCCGAATCTTTCAATTGTAGTGTGAACTCTAAACAGTTTGTTAAAGTGTTATATTGAATTATGTACACATAATAAGTGCTCATAAAATAGTGAAGAGCAATACGTTATTGTTTGTGATTGCGCTCTGTAAATACAGTGCACCCCCAATCTATTGTCAAATATAAACAAAAAAATAATTAGGTTTTAACAATTTAAACTTGTCAATATTCAGTTTATCCTTGGTATCAAGTACTTCGAATTCTAGATTCAATAAAGCACATGCTTCTATTCACAGATTTCTGTTTTTCAGTCATCTCAAATCGTTTTTATTGTCTGAAACTAATTTACAGAACATTCATGTACCTGATTACTCCGTTGATTCCTGGTAAAATATATAAACGACCACTACCACTGCACATTTCTGCTTGATTATCTACTCGGACGGAAAGCTCTCAGCATCTGTACTCAAGAGCTTCTAGCACCACTTTGGTCCTAAATACAAGTCCCGCATATGCATAATGTACCCATTAAATTACATGTACTGATAACGGGTCACGCTGCTTTTTGCTACTTGCGTTCTCCAGAGCCCGATGGCATGTTTTTCAGAACACAGCATCAAACTAAAGTCAACTCAAAGGCACTAAACCATCCATTTGCTTCCATTGTTTTATAGAATAGGCGGCGGCTTCTGTGGGCATCTGCGTCGCTACACGAAACGCCATGCAAAAAAGGGGCTTAGTGGGTGGGTGTTCGCACTCGTCACCGCGGCCGTTTAATTGAGGGATCTCGTATTCCGTTCCCTCTGAAGAACGAATTGAGCATAGTGTTTCGGGATCCGAATTGCAATGCTACTCCGTTCTTTATAATCAACACCAAGGGAGTTTCTTCATCTGTTGAGAATATCGTTTAATATAATAGTGATATAATAAACACTTAATGTGGAATGAAAAAATAATGCAATCCATTCATTTAAATTTAAATTTAAAAAATGCATTTAGAATTATAGGTCAAATTCCCATTCATTTATTTGCAGAATCTGGTTTAAAGTTGCTGATATTTTTGACATTTTAATGCAATAAATAAGATGTACATATATCTGAATGTGCTTTTTTTGCTAAGATATTGTAAGGTTTTACACAGTTTAAAATCATCTGTATTTATCATAGAAGTGTCCAAACTCCGAACATTGCACCATCTATTGTGCTGCAACTCAACTAAATTTTACGTATTTGAATTTTGTGTTTAAGAATTTTTATTATTTTACATTGTAGATTTCAATATTTTTCTTATTTTTTTTGACGGGCAGACAGTTTAAACCACACATTAATGGCGTACACGAACGTTGGTGCCACAATATTAATCAAATGTGCAAAATTTAAAGCCATTAGATAAGCTTATATTTCACACCATGTGATCCACTTTTTAATATTTACCTCGCGTGTACTTTCAATTTTTAAAGAAAAATATACTCTAGTTAAGCGTTAATTTCTACATGTAATAAAGACGAACACTTAAGCTTATATATTTAGATTTAAATTATCGTTTATAACAGTTATTATTTTAATTTATATGTTTGATTTCTAAGCAGTACATTAACTACTAATATATTCAATATATTTGAAGATAGTTCTTTGTATTTCAAATTTGCTATACAGTTCAATGTAATGATTGCTGCAATTACCAGTGGATGGCAGAATGTTTTTATTATGGTCTTCACTTTTGAAACTTACGTTCCCTAGTGTTGATTCTCCAACGACAACCTGTAAGTATTCTATCTTAAAATGCTGTTAAAAGTTTCATAACAATTTTCATCAACAAAGAAAAAGGCCTGAGCGAATCAATATGTTTGAAGATATTTTAACATGTTAAAAAGGTGTTTTCCTTCATAATACAACTGTTCTACAGTTAATTTTTAAAACAAATCTGCTACATATCGAAAACTCGGAGATCAGATAAATATATATGTGAGGAATAAACAAAAGTTAAAGTATCGTGGAAGTTCATTTTATTTTTACTTATTCCTTTCGGGTCGAGGTACATTTTGTTCTTTAGGAATTTTCATACAGGATAAAATTATTTGTATGGGAGGTTATGACACTGTGGTTTACGTCTGTCCCGAAACAGGATAACACTGAACGTAATATAAAGAACATAAGGCAGGCCTTGTGGCGAAGTCTTGTAAAATACGTTTGAGTACAGTAAAGAAAGGTGGGGGAAAGGCCATCTTAGTGTCAAGTTGTATCCTCTTCTGCCTTGTATTCCAAATCCGAATGTAATTCGGAGCCAGGGATTCCACCACGATTTTCAGTTTGAGGGGTATAAAATCAAAATTGGAAGGCGTAAGTGCATTTTGCATGGTTTCTATCGATTTTTAGCGTAAAAAGTATACAGTTATGGGTGCGCTTGATTATTTGGGGGCCAAAACCCCCACTGGGGTCTAGTCTAGTAGACTCACTGTTTGGAACCCACATGAATAGAAAGTCCTGTCTTTTGAATTTACTTGATCAAATAGCACTAAGTTTAGCAACTGAACCGAACATCTTGAGTACTTTAGGTTTTCAGGCTGATAAATATATTTAAAAAGCACTACTGAAGAGGCAGAGTAAACGTGGTGAGACAGGTGCTTAAACGCAACATATTTTCTGGATGCGTATCATTGTCACCCATTGTATGATTATGTTGTTCCTAAGGGATTGAAATTTCATTAAATCTATTTTTAGGTAATTAAAAACATAAAAGCAGAGTTTTTTCATTATCATAAAAGAAGCGCCTTCTGTCCCACTTTACCCTACATTAAAGACTAACTTTCTAAAATTGACTATAATGAGAACCAGGAGTTTATAAAGCATCTTTTGAGTTTATTTTATACATGCAATCTCATGACTACATCCTTTGAAGTTGTTTTTCTAGATATTGCACTCACCAAGATACACATACAGATCAAAAGAGGGAGAGAGAGAGAGAGAAAGAGAGGGAGAGAGAAAGAGAGAGAGAGAGATAGAGAGAATGGAAGAAAGAAAGAAGATTAGACGTATTTTGTGGTACAAAAAAATTGAAACTGAATTTACTACTGTGCAATATTGTACACGTCTCTCATTATTTTGGAAGATAAAAATGCTTCCTTTTTTATCCTAAAGGTATCATAAGGTTAGAAGATAAGCAGTAAGCTTAAGAGCTAAACATGAAACATAAAGAAGCTGCCTAAAGTTTGTACCGAAACTCTGAAGCAAATCTCATACCGTGAGAATTTCTCCCTTGAGTCACATTCTATGTCTTTCCCCTGTGTTGATTTTGCTCTCCCTTCTGTCTCTTCTTGACTTTACCTCTGATGAGACAACGTACCTCAGGTTTAAAGTTGGTACTTCTTTCTTTCCGATCGTAAACATCCTGTTGTGTTTATGGTGCTAGATTTGCGTAGTTATGTACAGATAGAAGATAACAGGGTTGTAGCGATATTGCTAAATTGCTGATATTTAAAGTACTTTATCTCACCCGTCTTCCTATTGTAATTTGATTTTACGTTTTGGAGTATAAATAATTGAAAAGTGGTTTGAATTCCGTTTACAGATTAAAGTTCAAGCAAAACGTCAATTTTGCAGCATATACTTCATATTTATTCAAATAATAATATAGTAATGTTTATAAGATCAAAAACATTAAACACATACAATTTTTTGGGAACTGAAAATGTGTATATGGATGTAATAATAGCAATAAAAATAAAAATGAAAATTGAAATATTGTCTCAAAGTATTCACTAGGAGAGAATAGTGTAAGAAAGCAAATTAAGTGTAAATAATGATTAGTCTGTCTTAATAGCTGTGAAATTAAGATGTCAGGCTAGCTTCAATAAATCACTTGGTTCAATAAAAAATCTTAATATTGAAATTTCATTTTTTAAACAAATTTTGTCTTTATATATCACTTGTAGATAACTACATATGTTCGTATATTAATATAGAAACCAATACAAAACACAGTGTAGAATAAAAATCTTCACACTGTGTTAATCACCCATTGTTTTGACTCCACTCTCATAAATAAATATGTGTGCGTATCGTTTTGAAGGAATGCCTCTAATCATCAGGTAATGGGTAGTCTTTATACAGTTGATATTAATTTATCGAGTTGTATCCAAGTTTAGTGAAATAAGTAAATAAATAATTAAATGGGCTAGTCTTGGATTTAGTTATGAGGAGACCACGTGTTCAATATATTAATCACACTATCTGGATATCGTAAACATGATGTTGAATGAACATGGCGAAGCTGAGGAAATAGCAATGTGTCCCCGGAATATAGTTTCTTTTCACAGGCAGGGGTGGTTCCCTAGTTTTTGCTTCGCGGCTGGCAAATACTTTTAAAGTTAACGTTTGCACAATCATCGGTACGACGAGGACGACGTTTCTCTGAACGTTAAGCCTATCATTTCTTAAGGCGACAGATGGATGGTTGGAAAGCCCTCGTGCTACTAATGGAAAGGTCAATTCCCCATTCTAACTTCGGAAGAATAATCAGTTCTGAAATTGAATGAATATAATGTAGAACAACATTTTTTGGAGCCTCTAAGACACAGGTATCCTCTAAGACAAATATTGTCCACACAAATCGTTATGATGTTTATTTACTAACGAGGCAAATAGTAATATGTCTGTTAGGCTGAAATTAATACAATTGAAATAACACGGAGTGCCTCAAAATTGTTTAATCCGTTGTTTCATAGTATGTAACTATTAAACCAGAACACGTAATAACATCGTAATTGTGTTGAAATACAGTCTTATATATTGAGAAACTTTTAAGACACTACCCAAACAAATACAAAATATCACCCAGACACGTTTCAAAAATTGTTACCAAAATCACATTTTTTTGTTAATATTGTTGGAAACTAGGCATTTTCTTGCAGAAAACCCTTTCTATAACTGACAACACCCTTTTTTCATTTTCATTAGAGTTCTTGCATGGCTCCTTATCGAACATGAGAAAGGAAGTTATTATCAAAACCTTTGCGCAAAATTATCACTTGTGTAAGCCGAGATTATACGAATTTACAATATTAAAAAGCTCATTGGCGACACTGTTGTTTTGGAATAGAAATTGAAAATATTTTTACATCTACGCTAACAAAATATAAGATATCATAAGATTTGATTGAATATTATAGGTTTAACTTGCTTTGGGGGCCCTTCCACTATGAAGATGGCAGCTTAATTAAAACAAGAAAGTTACGTATTTTCTTTATTCTAGAACACAAATGTTGTATTCGTTTAAACATTTACAGATGTTCTCTTGCACAAAAGGAAAATAATTATATTACCTTAAATATTAAACAATAAATAACAGTAATCACCAAAAACGATTTCATATCAATTACAATTATTTTAATCAAAAGGCCATTTTCCCTTTATAGCACGATAAGCTGGACATAAAAAAATATCTTATATCTGATTTGCATGTTTTTACATTCTTTTCTTTAGTTCACAATGGCTCGTGATGTCCTCAAATCTTACATTAATTTAAGTCATTTTCCGACATCATACAATGATGAAATTTTGCACAGAGATGTAAGTACGGTAGAAATACAATATCCCATTTCTACTTTCATATATTTCAATATATTTATGTATTTTAAAAGCATATTTTAATATTTTTTTATTGGACTTCTTTATTCTATAATAAATACTAGCCTGCAATGATGTTGGATAAGTGAACTCGCCCTATGCTTTTCTTTTTAATAACGTAAACAAAATTATTGCTTTTTAGAACGAACTGTTTAAGAAAAGAATGTTTTTTTATAAAGTCTGGGTATTTACTTTTTCTACAGCTTCCGATTGAAGAAACATACCTGCGAAAAGTGAAGTCCAAAAGAAATAATAATTCAATCCTTATTTGGTGCTAACAGTATGGGACATTGCTAGTGCGATGTTTATCTGAAACTATCTAAAGAAAAAAAAGTAAGCGTCATAACACAACTAAACTGTTTTGTAAATCCCTTCGACAACGAATTTGAAAGCAAGACACAGGAAGTGAAGGACACAACCATCCTAAGCAGACTACATAATTTCTATGTGACCGTTATATTCGCAGAGATTTTTCCCACTCTTTCGCCTCAAATTGTTGGCCATTGCTTTTAATTACTCCACGGAGATTCTATGCCATAGCTTGTTTACTTATGAGAGAATTTTCATGAGTTGTGGAAGGAGTAATTTCTTGAAATATCTAGATTCGGCTCTAAATGTTTATTCCTAACGAACTTGCATTCACTTCTGGATCTCGAATTATGCTTTTATCCTCAACTTAAAACAAAATAATTGCTAGAATCTTCCGAAAGTAGTACAATCAGAAACATAAGGCTAATTCACATTACATACACAACAAATAAAACGTTGATTTTAATATTTCACCTAATAATGCTTACGTACTACTATGATGTTCTACTTGTTGGATTTATATGCTGTATTCTTATTTACGGGTACTTTTATTTACGAAACGTTTCTGAAGACAAAAATAAAACCTTTACCTTTAGGGAGGTGAGAATGTTTGCAAGCGTTTCAATAATAATATAATATATTTCGTATACAAAGTGAATGAAGAAATTCAGTTTGTCAAGAGTGACCAACTATGGTTACACTCCCCTCCCCATATACATTTATTCTTACTGACAATAAGAAAGAAGGAAGTTGTATTCTCACGCCCTGAAACGAGAAATAAATGTACTCCGGAGTGTCTAAGAGTACCGTTGTAAGTACGTCTTTCTAGTTCCCACGAAATCTCTGCCTCGCGTAGCGAATATTATGTCATAATTAATTAATTTGTCTATTGGCCACGCGCCGCTCTTTCTACCAATCCCCCTTCTCCCATGAAAACCAGGTTGAATGAACGTAAATTATTAGCTCATAGAAAATATAAAGGACACATTTATCTGAGAATCTCTAACGTTTTAGTACAAATGAAAGTACGACTCCTCCGCTCAGTTTTCTCTTATTTTATCTACAATTTACGCCAGAGATGATTTTACATAAAATATATTTTTTCCTTCTCTTTGCTTTAGCCACTTTATGCTTTTCTTCTTGGTCTATTTTCAATTGTCTATCAGCGAACGTCCTTGAAAAGACCCTTCTCTTTATGCAACCAAACAATCGCCTGGGATGAGCGGACATGTCTGCTGCACAGGCTACAATTGATTACGGCTACAGTTAGGACTCAAAATCAAAATGTGAATGATTAAGATATCTTGTATACAATAACTTAATTAACTCAGTAAACCAACAGTCGAGTAACTAATCTGATCTGGTAATCGAATAATTTTCTTCATAACGAATAATCGAACAACAGTTGATCAAACAATTAATCGGTTAATTGGTAGCCCAATCCGGATTTATTTGGAAGAGCGTTGGCTTGGTAATCAGAGGGTAATGGGAACGATCCCAGAGACAGCCCATCATGACTGAGGTTTTTCCAGATGGTTTCTTCAGTCACAATAGGTAAATGCTGGAATGATACCTACATCGTAGGACCTCGCCGACTATCATCACAACATCCTGTCCCACGTCCTATTCCGGCCTTAGTCTGAGATGCCTAAAGGTCGTAAACAAATTCAAATTGTTATTTTCCTGAGAATGAATAGTCGAATAGTTATTGAGAGATTAGATAATGATATATTTTTGTAAGCCAGTTAAGCGATCGATCAAGTGTCATCTAAGAACACACGCAATGCTCATTGTACAGGCTGGAGGGGCAATTCATTGTCTGAGTAGCAATATTCTAATTACTTTTTCATGCGATTACTATCTAGCATTCAGAGGCTTTTGGTTCGTGAAACATTGGCTACGTGCAAGTTATTTGAATATCTCTTTGAGATATACGGAAACTATAAATCTGTAGAAACCGTTTACGGTAACATGAACTTTATTTACAATAGCGATGGTCATTCATTGATGGTTTCCTGACAGTAGCATATTTTTCACGTAACAGATGTCTTTTATGTTATGTATGACTCAATATTTCACTAGATTTGTAATAAATATTAACAAATTTTTTGTTGTCACAATATTACAGTTTCCTACCCTTCATATTTACTCTTTTAATCGCTAATACAACCAACAAAAAATAATTTCTTTAATGTTCATGATTAACTCATAATAATGCTGTCATTCTCGTATTTCTTGAGTTATTGTGTATGAAATGTGTGGAGTACAATAATTAACTTTCCTTTACAAAAAACATTATAGTTGGGTGTGTTTATTGTTATTTCTACACATGTGAATGGCTGTAGTTAGGTGGGAGGGACGGAGAAGGTTTCGGCGATACTGAGTAATTACAGATGTGTAATTATATAGATTTAAATCATCACAAACCTTCTGACTAGCATAATAAAACCTTTCTTTCAACTTAATAAACCTCTAATGAGTATCTGACGCTCATTCTGGAGGTCTGACGCCAATGGACACGACGTTATAAAGTAACATGACAAACACTTAAAATTGCATTGCACTCAACATAATGGGACTTCTTGTGTAGGACTTAACTGGATACGTTACTGCATGAAGCATCAAAATTATGTTCGTGCTAAAAGTGTCAAAGGGGTCATTTTGACCTCTTCATAATTACAATTAATATTTCAGGTTTTTTCTTTATTTATGGGTTGATATTATTTATTTAATTGCTTACTTAGTTGTTAATTATCATTAAATGTTTATTATAATTTATCTCATTACATTTGTATGCAATCTATGCAATACCAAATATAGCATTATCTGTATACAGGAGATAGACTATCTTGATACTATATCAAAATTTAGCATCTGGGGTTATTACTTTGGTTAAATAAAGTGTTAGATAAAAACATTCATATAAACATGAATACTAATTTAAAGTACATTGAAGTAATATACTGAAACTTTTGAAAATACCTAAACATATAAATTAAACTTGAGCACATCTAACAGTATAAAACATTACTACATTTTCTGTCATTCTTAATACCCCTGTTGCCTGGATTTGAAGAAATAGTGAACTTTGTGCAAGTATTTACATTTGCCGATTTCATAGCATAATTGTTAGTTGCATTTTGAACAAGCAACGTACTTCTTTATCGTCTTAGCATAGGACCCCAAACGGGTACATTTCTCTTACAATGGAAACATTGGTCTTGCGTTTTGTTGCATTTCACTCAGTAATTTGACTTTTCTTTCATTTCCCAACAGCTCCATTCCAGGCACTGGTTATCTTCTCAGTTTCTCGTCCTGTTTGGTCTTCCTTAGTTCAGCAGATAGTTGCTCTTTTAATTTCAAGGCAAACATGTATAGACTGATGCTTTCCTCCACAACCAGTCTGTAAAGCACACAAACGTTTATGGCTGCCAAAAATGTAGAAAATCTGAGGTGGCCACCTTCTACTCGCAACATTCACGAAATACTCCTTTGCCTTTTTATCTATAATATATAACCCTACTTTCAACTTAAAATTCAATAAAATAGTCTAAGGTTTGCTCTTATTTCGTCGCGTGTCAACCAAGACATCAGGGTGAAGAGTGTTTAAAATGAGAACATTTTTTTCTTGCACTAATATGCCGTGAGCGTGATATCATCCTCAGATTTCAAGACAGTTGTGTCATAAAAAGAACACTAATTCACTGACTCTCTCTTTCTGTTGCGCCGTAAAATTCGATTTCTGAGAATTCTCAATGAATTTGCCTCAAACTAAAAACATAACTTCTCAGATTTAGATATTTCCTTCCTAGTACTTGTAGTGTTCAATCTCAGAAATTTCATGATTTCCTTAATCATTTATTGGTATTGTGACACTGAAAATGTTTTGTCAATATTTTTTTCACCAGATACTTTTTATGCTAATCCTACTCATTTGAAGCGCACAACAAAGATACAATAACCCCATCAATAACCCCATCAAATTCTTGAAGTGAAATGGACCAATTCACGCCTCCGAAAACTCTTTGAGCTTCCACTTCCAGGTAGGATTTATGACTCACGAGACCTTCGTCTACACTAATTCTAAAGGCAGTTTAAGGCGCATCATCAATATTTGCACAGTGCACGGATTTGGGCCAGGTGTATTACGTTACACGTTAGCTCCTCCACGAGTATTTGTACACAGTATTTTTCAATTTACTAGGTTCAGTTGCATGTTCACCTCATTTTTTTTTCATGCGTCACTCTTTCATTATCATCACTACATTCTTCACCACTTGATAAAAATTGTCTTCGAAACTTTCAGCTTCAGACAATTCTTTTGTATCGATGTCTTCACCAGAATCAATTTCACTAATTGCGTGCAGTTCTAGAATTTCTGGTGACGTAAATGTTATCTCAGAACTTGTGATTTGTCACATCAAAGCATGTGACTTTAGTTTTTAACAGACTTAATGGTAACGACACATAATTACTTTGAAGTTAACTTTAAAATAAACAGAAAGGATTTTAATTTCGGTAACACGCAACAGAAAGATATGTAAATATATGAGGGTTCAAAATGCCCTTTGTGATGTTTCTTGGTAAAACTCAAAATTTCTAGTAAACCAAAGCAAGATGTATAAGTACGCAAAATGTAAGAATTCCCGAAATACGAAAATGTCAGGAGATGTAAGGGTAATATATTCAAACCTTTCCAAGCTAAAGCAATTAAACTTCTCATATGATGCTTCATAATTAAGATATTTGCAAGACACAGGTCTTCTATCATCTATTTGAAATCATCATGTCTGATAACTGATAAGCTTTACATTGTAATATCTTAATGTATTGTTATAGCCCGTTTACAACCTTATTGATTTTGTTTCTATACTTTGATACTGAAGGCTGTACACAGCTTTGTTTTTCATTTCTTGTAATTCTGGTCCTTTACAGCAGTTTTAAAGTTTTCTCTGCAGACTATTTAAGTCTTCAAATTGTAATTGCTTAACAGCTACATTTAATAGTGACGCAGAGAAGTGCGTTCCCCGTATCGGACAGTCGTAAACCTTAGTTCCATACAACTAATTTTGTCTTATATCTTATCTGTACAAATGTATGTCAATGAAATTTAAATCTATTCAGTAAAATACTTATTGCATTGGCTTTCGTGTTGAATTTTCTTACTTCCTGCTTAGATTTATACCCAAGTAACCATATTGTAACAGGACTCAGTCTTTTCGAACCTTATATCCAATATAATTATTATCAGAGACGCTCATACGTATTATGCCACCACATTCTAAGGAACAAATTTCCTCGTCGCGGGATTATTGTTATGGTTGGCTGCCATCGTTACGAAATGTCTTACAAGAACATTATTACGAAGAACAGCAGAGACACGCAGTAAGCTACATAAACATGTAGTTTACAACATATGTTATACAATATTTTTTGTAACAAAACAGCAATAATTGTGTTTATAGCGTAAATACTTTTCCAAGCAGACTTGGTGAATAACAAGGCACTTAAATTCCTTGGGCCATCATCCTCTCATCGGAGTTTGCTGACCCATGGAGTTTCCAAGCATCTCTCTCTCTCGAAGGAGGGAAAGCGAACTGACAAAATAGAGAACGACTGTAGGACAGTAAGAGAGTCGTATGGATTCCTCTTGGGACATAAGTTAGCAACAGTAACATGTACCTACAGACTTTATTCATCAAACAGGCTAACAGGAGTTTGCTGCCAACTGGACTTCAACGAATCTGCCGGGTGAGTCGAGAGCGCTACTCCTTGTAACTTCATTTCTTAAATATGATATTAAACCAATTAAAACTCTCGTTATATTTCTTATGATACGACATCTCCCGATTCCCAGTAGGGGTCCTCAGGGAACGTTACCATATTATATTAAAGTATAAATCTCTGTATGTTGTTTAGAAATTCAAAACATTCTGTACTATCTCTTGTTTCCTCTTTTCTTAAACTACGGTTTTCAATAAATCGATGGGGAAAATGTTCTACATTCTTTTCGTAAGCATAAGACTGGAAGAGAAGAGATGTGAAAAGGAGAGAAAAAATGGTTTGCCTTAAAGTTTGGATGTGGAGAAATTAAATATCCATACACACGTAAAATGACTAGACACACACACGTACACGTACAGGTACACAAAGCTCTCGTGACGGGTGAATGGCCTTAGACATAGTTAAAAGACTGAACAACCACGGATGCAAACAGTAGTACAATCTTGTATAAAATGCAGGAAGGAGATCCAACATACTTTGAGTGTATTTTCTTGGAGAAAAGGAGGGGAAACGGGAAAATGTAACAGTTTATTTTAATATTTATTTTTTGTTTTATCTTCCTGAATACTATGTTGAAGATATAGTAACAACAACATACTCACGCAATTCAAGATATTAGTTTTGACTCTTCAGTTTTTCTTTCAAGATATGTTATCAGACATAGTTTGTGCCATTTCTATTAACAATTTTCCTAATCACATGTTGCCTGGAATGAATACATTGCATGGAAACGATGTAATGTGAACATAACTGAAGCACTAGGTGTAAATGTAGAAAACAGGATTTTAAGGGAAATTTAGTTTGTTCCCACCCTTTTCTCATAATTATGGTGAATTACACAATCCACACAACACGCACTTGTAATTGTGTTTGGAGAATATCCCCAAGATGCCTTACTTGTTTTTCTGGGAGATATATTTTCTCATAATTTATAAATACCAACTGAAAACCTTTCATGTTATTGTAACAAAGGCAGAATTCTGTTGTTATCTATCGTTGTGGAGATACTGATTCAAAAATTGTAATGCTAGTCTCAACTAACATGCTCTCGGTGCATTCTTTTTCAATGGTTCGTGATTACTTTCACTTGCCTTCTCCAAGAACATTCCTTAAAATCAAATGTTAAATCAACCAAGTAGCACATCAGCATTGGGCGATATCAATAATGCACGATTTGGGATTTCGATCGATGTTGTTATCCAACATCAGTCAATAGCGAACGACAAACACTATTGCAGATGTTGTCGCCATTTATACCGATAGGTATCGATACTGAACGCTGAGAGATTTACGGTTTTAATTTACGTATACTGTATATTTACAGCAGCTTTAGAGAAAACGCGATCTTGATTGCATTCTGTATTTTTGTTTCTATTACGCGTAATATTTTCCCGTCTTCATTTATAATTGAAACTTTTCGTACTTGTCTTCGGCTAGATTGTAACCTGCAATTTGTGACATATTATCCGTTGCCTTAGCCACTCTGTTACGAAGCCATCTTTCAAGAGGAATACGTCGAATATACAGTTTATTAACTCAGACATAAAATGTGCTGATATAGAAAATATTTTCATTACAGAAAGACTTTAAGCAAACAGCATGTAGAAGTTTTATACACGTTAGTTTGTAAAACATGTGTAATTTCTCCATTACATAGACTTTCTCGAACACACACAACGCTCTTCGGAACGATATCGGCCAGTGTCGATTGGTATCGCGCAATGGCATTTTCAAATAATAATTCTCTAAATTTCATAATTTAATCTGTCGATAATTTTGCGTGTTTTCTGGATGAGGCACAAGAATTTTCTCTTGTTTCAAGAATATCTATTAATGTTGAAATATGGTATGAGACCAACATAGATCGATGTTTAGTCAGAACGGCGAACAATGAGCGATACCCGCGTTTTTGGGCCAGTATCGGGCCGATATCTGCCCATTACTTTTGTGCTGTTTGAGAAATATAAACTTAATTTTATGTATTCTCAATTCGAAATAAACACGGGTGCAATGTCATTATTATTTTCATTGAAAATTGTGAGTAACAATTGAAAACAAGGTCCAAAATGTCTAAATAATTTTTGTCAATTATCCACATCGCAGGTAGTGTCAAAGATTTTCTCACAAGAAAAACAATCGTTTAAAGTGGCACTAAAAAGCATACAATAGTATTTAATATTTTGAATCTGTAATTTAATATTTTCTTATAATTTTCAGGCCCAGTGATTTATCTTCTTTTTCTTAATTTGAATCCATAAATGTTTAAAGGAGTCGTTTCAGAACAAAAAGTTACTTCTGACAATTTCACATACTGTAGTATTTAATTTGTAATAGTTCTCAACACTGGTAAGGCATATGAAGTTTTAAGAACCTCTGCATCTTTGCGTGACAAAACCTCATAACTCTGTTGAACGCCCTAATCTATTTTGTTGTACTGTTAGAGACACAACATTATGAAAGAAAAAGTGGTTGTAGCACTCACAAGTAAAACCTACTACGAGAAAGCGGAGAAATTGTCTTTCTTTAGTTTGTTTTTCAACTCTAGGTCACGGAAATATCGGTTCCAGGCATAGAACACTTTATCTTCTTCTTTTCCTTTCAGCAGACAGTTGTATTATCTCTTCTAATGCCCGTCTTACATACCATCGAACACGATCTTCGTGATAGCATAATTTGATTACACGTACAAATATATGTTTACTCTAGTCAACGGAATGAGAGCACAACCTTATATGTTGTTTGTGCATGAGATGCTGATATAACATTACATGACCTTTAGAAGATGAAGTATGCAAGTTCAGAACATATTTTACAAGTACGATAATAATCGTAAAAGGGATATATTTTATATACCAAAGGAATGTTAATAGCATATATCGTAATTAAATCCGAATACGTTTTAATACATATTTTAAATAATGGTAAAGCATAACAAAATGAACACACGATTCTTCACAAGGATATGTAGTGCCATTGCCGAGACCGAAATGACATCACTGATTCATTGACTGAAGAAAGTAAAGACAAATTTTGAAACTTTACGGTACTTATAAGGGAAAATGACACTCTAAAAATCGAAACCTAAAGAACGGGGTTTAATGGTTAAGTTTCAAGACTCGGATCAGTACTCGGAGAGCACACAGGTTGGAAACCTGCTGCAATTAATCGTAACTGTGGTTTTATAACGTTTCCTCATTTCACTCAGGCCCACGCCGAGATGGTACCCCAACTAGGGACCCTTGCTGTTAAATTGACCTTACTTTCCCCAAGAGAGCAGAGAAATGTCTTCATTTAGAGGTGGAAAGCTTACACTGTAGTTTCCAGTTTAGTCCATAAATTATTGTTTTCTGTTTCTTAATCGTCAGGGTTGGAAAGCAAGAAGAACTCATATGCTTCCAATCTCACTTGTTCATCCACAAATTAGAGTTGCCAACTGTCCCTTGGTTAGCATACTTTTACACAAAAATCTAAAATTAGCTCATATATGGCTCTAGCAAGACCTCCTATAAATCTCTTTGTTCCTGAATTTGGAGACTGGAGTCCGCTATTTCTTGTTTTGTGTAGCTCCCTAGGTTGCATGACAACGCTGAGTTAAGACCGTAAAGCAAGTAGTGAATTAGCATTTCACTGAGTAATGAATTATGTCAGTAGATGAAAAGAGGTTGTACAGAGACAAGATGCTGATGGATACAAGTGTTGAGGGTGGATGAGGTGAAAAGAGGGAAAGGAAAAGATCAGAACATCTTCTTAGGAGGATTTATGGAATCAAACGGTAAGAAAAACGGGAAAGTGCAAAGTTAGGATGAATACAGATGCTTAACCTTCATGCAGCACCTTTTATTTGGCAAAGAATATTAATAATAATGAGATTTAAAAAGATGTAAACATTCAAATATTTTTTGTCAATAGTAATACGAAGCAATATGGTATGTCAATAATAATTATTCGAATGGTTCTTGCAGTGTAGAGTTTTATTGTGTTAGAGTTTTCCAATATGTTGTGTTTTCTAAATGAACGGAACACCTACCCGCGATCTTTATTCTTCTCTACATACCTCGTCGTTCCATGCGCTCAGCGCCGGATGGATAGCACTATTTACATTCAGCGCTCTACGATAATATTTTGATTTCGAGTAACATAATAGTATAAGGCTGTGTATGCAGTTCTTCGTTCTTGTGGATAAAGTTATGAAGGAACAGACGAAAAATGGCACAAGACATGCTATATTTAGTAAAGAATAATATATGACAAATTGCAATTCAAATGACGTGGAAGTTGTAATTCAGTAAACGTACATACTAAGGCAACATTTAGAGTAATTTTGAGTAAGTTAAAATGTTCATGTATTCACCTTAAAGACAAGTTGTTTCACCTACGCAACATACCATAGCACGCAAATATATCCACAATAAAAATGTAAACATTATTTATTCGTTTTATTTAGGACATATTTAACTTGCTTTCCACATGATTTAATTCAATATCACTTTAATTATGTAGCAGGTCTGAAGAGGTTGGGGTAGCATAAAATGTTATTTTCTATATGAAATACCCTCTTAAGATACTACAAAAATACATAAAATCGTAAATTGCTGACAAGCATGGTCCAGAGATTTTTCAGGTAAACCTTTCAGTGTGTTGGGGATTTAAACATCTGCAGCGACTTATTTTCGATTTTTGTGGCAAGTGGTATGAACACGAAATCCAAATGTTATTTACTAGTCTTTGAGATATTCTGGCAAGCATTCTTGCATTCAAGAGATAAAACTTTCGGTTTTCTTTGAATCAACACTGGTTTGAGGTTTCCATGTAAAGTTTAATGTTTCAATGTTATGAAGTTTAATTCCCAGATGAAGATATAATTCCCATATTTTTAAATAAACACTGGGAAGATATGGCAAAATATTGTAAATAATATGCTTTTTATCAAAATTTATTGCTACTATAAAATATATTGAACACCATTAAAACAATCATAAACAGAATCTACAATTAACAATTAAGTTTCCTTCAGGTATTTAAGAGAAAAGAAGCTTGATTTTAATATATCAAAATCACAAAATACTCTGAGTGGAATAGTAAATTCCTCAGTGGAATAGCGGAATAGTAAATGCATGGAACCTGAAGGGGATAACATTGAACAAACTAGGGACGAAATATCCCATGTTCGTTTGTACTTCAGTTAGAACGTACAAGACACATTGTTTTCTAAAGTAAGCATATTATCTTACCAATGATATAATATTTAACTAAAGTCGATGATTCTTCAGTCAGTTCTAGACATACGTTTACAACATAATAATATTGTGTGATACCGGAAAAAATGTGCTTCCCTAAGCGCATCATTTCTCTCATAATATATATTGTTTTTGCTGTATTGAGACAACCCTTATTAAAGTGAAAGATTCATAGTAATATAAGTATATTATTTGACTACGTAGTATAGATTCTACAGAAACATTTAAATATGATTTAAGTAAAATATGTCATTACAGTTCTAACAGTGAAAATTGCAGAGAGAAATAAAAATCCCTACGCTGAATATCGCTGACAGTAAAAGTGTATGAATAATAGCAATAATAATTTGAAATTTAGATTATCTGCTTATTTTCTTAATCATTTTCTCTCTCGTGATTCGTATCGCTTCACTCCACATCACACTCATTCCATTTCCCCGATGATAATCTAAAGTGGATTTTCATATGAAATCCTTACAATCTGTGCTATTACACCATGCAAACTAGCTATTAGATTCCTGCCGTTTCTGGTATTAAAACCGGAAATCAACCACATGGTTTGACGTCCAAGTCTTTCTTTTTGGTGGTAGAACTTTCATAACTATGCACGTATTACAGCTACTTAAATCATTATTCTAAAGGTAATAGATATGCAAATATATTGGACTTGTTATGAATACCATACACACTGTTGATAGATAGGTTACAAAAACTTGTACTTCATACTTGTACATCACAAGATAAATACTTGAAGCGGAAAAGTTATTAACTAATATTTACTGCAATAGTTTTACACAATGCTATTTGAAATTATATAGAGCAGTTTTAGTATTTTGATTTGCGAATAGATTCTAGAGGAGGTAATTCTACTATTCGCAAAGTCTGTAATGTACTTTATATTATAGTAAACAGTACTGGGATATTGGTAAGTAAACACCAATTCGGAAACGAAGGTAGATACCAGTAGAAGTATTCTCATTACAGAATGATAGTAATACAAACAATTAACGATTACAATTTTGTTCAATGTCTGTCGCTGTAACTGTATCTTCTTTTAGCTTTATATACTTTCTGAAACTTGTTTCATTCCTATACGTTTCACTAAATTCCTTTGCTTCCTTTGTCCATTTTCTCGAAAATAAACAATTATTAGCTTAAGTATATCCTATACATTACGGTAAAAGCAAATATGTTCATATATGCAAAGCCAGTTACTTGTTTGCCTTAAATTACTTAAATGACAAATCATAAGAAATTACTGAATGAAGTAATTAAGTGTTTTGAGATGTTGAAACTGTTCGTTATTCATAATTTATCATTTATCTTTCTAAAAACCGTTAACGGCTGTAACTATATTTAATATTGTTTCTCTGCCATACCTCATATACAGTACATTATTTGCACCTGTGTAGTAAGAGCAAAAGAGACTTTCTATGATTTATATTCACTACCAACTGCAGTTATAAAACAGAACGGAATACAAACATCAAGAAAAAGGGACTGGGATTGGATAACAAAATCAGACGGTGATGAAAGGGCGCTGGGTGTGTAAAGATAGGGTGAGTGGGTGGTAAAATATCAATAGTTACAATAAAGGAGAAAGAAGATAAAGTTACGATATGGGCGAGAAACAAATAACCAACGTCACTGGCGTACAAATGTTTGAGGCGTATGCGCGAACAAAATCTATGTGCTTTCTTTTAACATGAAATATAGACATTTTTTTTATTTGCGCATACGCCTCATTTGTTGAAATGGAGTATATTTTTTAAAACATTTTTTTAATTGTCTGGTGATTTGTGGTCATTGAATTGTTATTTTATACTATGGATTCAATCTATTCTACTATGAACTTGACTTGTAGTAACTAATATTCATAATTTATATATATATATATATATATATATATATATATATATATATATATATCTCTATATATATATATATATATATATATATATATATATATATATATATATGTGTGTGTGTGTGTGTGTGGTAGTTCACACTGAATAGATAATGTATATCCGATTAATTCAGTAATAAAAGGAACGACCTACTATACTATGCAATATATTTAAGCGATGTACAATTTTATTGTTTAATGCTTTAGAACAGGTTACAATTTTGACACTGTGAAACAAAGCGGAGCTTTTTTCCACAATAGTGATCAAAGTTTGTGTCTAAAAGATTTACAAGTAGTACAGTATTTTGTTTATATTTTATTAAATGCACTGATAAAATGCAATGCAGTGATCGAAGCAACTATTAAGACACTTCAACACACAAATGCAGAGTAAATTTGTAAATTTTTCAGCACATTACGACAAGCAAAATGATCATCGAAATACATAATATTTTTCTACATATTTGATGTGGAATTTCGTAATTATAGATAAGATGCGAGATATGAGAAAGAGAAGGTCTTTATATTGGAAAATACGCAGAGGTTCCCGTATTTACAGTAAGATCCTGTAATATTCTATAGTTTTCTTATTTCGCATTAAACGTATATGGATCTTGCAATACGCCCATTCACTTTTGTGTAAATGAATCAAGAAGGCACTATAGCAGTCTATTAGGGACATTATTTCGACATTTACCTCATGGGATTGATAAAATTAAATATTAGTATTCAGTCAGGATTATCAATATAAGCAAGTGTTGAACATTTATCGTAATAAGCCATAAGTTCATTTTCGTTGCTTTACTATGACAACCGTACTGAACCTCTTCCAGCAATTGAGTTGCTGACGTGTAAGAAATATTTGTGAATAATAATTATTTGTTTATTGATTTTGATACTCTGACCACGAACTAAAAGACGCTTGGAAAGATGTACGAAGGCTGAGTTATAGTTGTTGTATATATCTTTAATCAGAAAACATTTATCGACGGTTCATCGTATCTTTACATAGCTTGCTTACGTATTAACTACAAGGTTTTATGACAAAAATTAGGATATGACGTCACACTTAAATTGTCCATTCTTATGCCACGGCCCACGGGGAATGGATTTGCACTCCTTTTGTAATAGAAACTCTTCACTTATATAATAAGCGAGTCTTACATAATAACATACGTCTTGTACCATAAAATTGTTGCATTGTCCCCCATATTTTCTGTTACATTTTAAATATTCTTTCAATTTAGGACACTGAATTGATGTTTCTCTATTCTAATCCCCTTACTTTTTTCATATTTGAACAAACAGAATTAAGAGCTTTCATTCGCAAATTCGCAGAACGTTTCAATACGGCTTTCGCCAAATTCTTTTCTAAACTAAAACCTGCGATATTTTTTTTTCTGTAGGACATTCACTATATTAATTTAAATCCGTAAAATAGTTTTCAAAAATAATTACTATACGTTGTAGAAAGCAGAATAAAAGGAGAGGAAGAAAGTTTTTAAGTTCAATGCACGAGATAGATTTCGTGAAATGAATGTAAGGTAACTTGGAGGTACGAGAGCGAGATACTTCACCATATGTAAAGGTTTGACTTACATTTTCTTACAATTTAATTTTCAAGGAAGTGAACAAGACCAGATTAAGCTATTTACTGCTAACAACAATTCGTAACATTGATTTATTTTTGTGAATTGAATATAGACAGATTTTGATTGGCAGATTTCATTGATTTGTTTTACATATAGAATACGTTATGCCATGTAAGTTCCACTAATGAGCAAATTGCAACCTTGTTTTGAAAAGAAAATCTTTATCAGTGGACTGATCTACTTACAACATGGACGAAATGAAGATTTTCGATGTCTCCATTAAATTTAGGTGGACAATCAACTACATAATTTGCACTATCTGAACTGGTAACGACAAATATGTCCGTCATAAGCTTGAGGGTAAACATTCGTCGGCAAGCACTCTCTACGGGAAAAGACGAGGGAAACCGTGGTCCTGCGTCTTAGACACAATATCGTTCTGATGAGTAAATGGAGAAAGTCTGGATAATCTTTGGGGATATCCGGGGAAATAACTCTAACGTTGGTGCCTTCGCGAAAATCGATAGGTTTGCGACTACTAGGTCATGGGGAATGAATCGACCTATATTTTGTACACTCAAAAGAGTCAAAGGCTTTCAAGCTTAGGGTGACCAGAAATTCGTAAGCAAAAAAAGAGGATAATATATACGCTGATCAGGTGTGCATACTTGCATTTAATATATGAAAGTCAGGTTGAATTCTGACAATTGCTACCTTTATATTTTGTAAAGCCGATAGAAAATGAATTTGTATTCTGTCCTTGTAGTGTACCTTCTCGGAAGTCCAAAATGTTGAATATAAACTTCATTTGTTGTTATATCTTCCTGTTCAATTCAGCATAATTTTTTCAATCCGAAGTTGCCTCGACTTTCTTTATTAATTGTGCAATTTTAAGCTGATTGCTGTTTTTATTTATTTACTGTACATTACATACTGCTAGCCTAATACGTTTCTAATCATCTCCCGTCATAGGCAAATATCACCTAACGTTCATAGGAAAGTTAGCAGATGATAAAAAATCATTAGAAAAAGAAAATGGATACATCGACACAGCACTTCAAGCGATGTAGTGATATTGACACAGTAGCTGTACAAACAAAAATGTATCGGCTTATCCCATAAATAATGTCGTATTTTTGCACTGTGAGTAAAACGCTACCGTTAGTCAGGAAAAAAGTATCCATCGGACTCCACAACACTCTGCCACCAGTTGTTGAATCCTAGGCTGAAATAAATCACTGGTTTCGGGGGCAAAGAACTGGGTAACTGTTCGTTGCACGTCATCCTTATCACCAATATATGGTATGGCCCTCATTAACTGTGTGTATTCTGTCTGATTTACACTGCAGATATTATAACTAATATTTTTGTGGAAATTACAGTAGAACCCGGATATACTGTTACTTCGTACTAAACTGACGAAACTCGACGGGATTCGCATCATCAATTAAGACTAACACACATATATCCTGATTATACCTTAAATGCACGCAGTTTCTATCAATATTGACATCTGGGGTGAGAATATTGGCGTTAAGGTTTCGATTGTTAATATAAATTTGACGTTTGTGTAGGTTCACATTGACACGTTACTAAATATGTTTTAGTATACAAGAAATAAATTACATATGGATATGTCTAGAGTTTTTGAACACAAATAAAAACCAAATTTTGTATTTTGAAAAACTATATATGTATATATTTAAATGAAGGTAGAAACAACAATTTATATTTACATGACTTTTACAAAAGAGATTAATGATATATTAAGCCAGGAGGGAAAAATAAATAAATATAAAGTAATTGGCTAGAGATCTCAAGAATTGTAACGCTAAGATCTCTTTTTTTTAATTTTCAATACTCACAGTTCAGACAATCCAAGAGTTCAATCGCTGTTGATGATAAGTGAAGAGGGGGGGGGGGAAGATGAAGAAAACACTTAGCACTGAGAAGGAGATAGTCCAGTCCGGATATTTTGCAGGAAGATGACGTGCTCGAGAAGGAACGTTTAGACTCGGATGTAACTAGCACTGTTTATTCAATAGTATCTTTTATAACTCTCACATCGTTAAACCTAGTCGGTGTTGGTTAACGATACCGTTCTTGCTGTAATGAAAAGCACAACTGCAAACATGTCACTGTGTCACCAAAAATTTGACATTTTCTTTTTTGACTTTAACCCTAAAAAGCCTGAGGTGAGTCCGTCGGACTCACTTCACTCTTTTTTTCCTCATAAAATATTCCCTGTATGTCACATCAATAAGTGCCTTCATGTATTCCTCAATAACGATGTTTTTTATAACATATTGATTTTATACATAATTTCGCTTCAATATTTCTTCTTTATGGCCAATAAAACAGTTTTGAGACGTTGTTGCCTGAGGTGAGTCTAGGAGACTCAATTGTATTTACTTAGTAAAGAAGGGCAAGTTTGCTGTGTTCTATTTGATTAAGCGCTTAAAGTATTTGCTAAAGTTCGCTAATTTTGTGTTGAGTCGCTAACCACTGCATTATATAGCACATCGCACTTCAAGCTCCCATGGAGATGAATATAATATTAACTGGAGCAGCTGCATATTTGAAGTCCCCATGTTTGCTATGGGACAAACTTTGTTTCAAATTGAGGCCAGTTTCGATTACGTTTGTGATAAGCTGTTGTGTATAAAGAACGAGAGTTTCGGGTTGGTTTTGCCGTACAGTAGGGTATCCTCATAAAAGTGAAGAGAAAATTGATGCCGTCAATAAAGGCACTCCAGCAGCTGCTCCAGTATAATAATATATTCAGCTCCATGATGACAAGTTACTTGACAAGCATTCGATCTGTTACCACTGCCAAAATAGGCCTATCTACATTTTATTGTTTATGTTGTAAGGGAAAGATGGAGTGAGTTTGTCTCCCTGATTGTCGTACTTTTCAATAGTTTTTGTTTCCATATACAGTAAATTTTGACATGTCAGCGCTCAGCGAGGAAGAAATCAGAACTTGTCTTGAATTAGAACAAACTAATTAGTCTGCTGAGCACTTTTCAGACAGTGACGACAGTGTTCATGATCCCGAACTTGAGGCTAGTGATGAAGATAATGTAAGTGTAAACACCAATTATAGTGATACTATTAGTGGAAATGAAAGTAATGAACTTTTTTTCGGAAAAAAACTTGGAGCAATGGAGTAAACATCCGCCACCAACTTCCAAGGTTAAGGCTTGTAACATTATAAAAACAGCGTCATCTAAAGTTGTGCTTCCACCTGGTAGGAAAATAGAATGTACAAGGGATTCTTTTGAACTTTTCATTACATCCAGTGTTTTGAGTGATATCGTGAAGTATACAAATCAAGAAGCCGAACGTGTGTACGTGGAAAGGAAAAGAAATATATCGTGGAAACGATGTGATGAAATAGAAATGAGTGCATTCTTTGGTCTTCTTATAACTGCCGGCCATTTGAAAAACAATAATCACACAGTAGCCGCCTTGAGGAACCCGAAATACGGCCCTTCAAAATTTGTGGCACCATGCAGAGGGACATATTCAAAGAACTGCTTTTGTTCCTTCGTTTTGATGACAAAACAACTAGGACTGAGCGCCGTTCGAAAGATAAGTTGGTACCAATTCGTGATGTGTGGGAAACAGTGTGCGCGAATCTTCTAAACATTACCTTCCCTGTAGCAATATTACAGTGGACGAACAATTATGGTATGAAAATATTTTGGGCTACAGATTCGAAGAACTTTTATCCACTGAAAGATTTGCCTTATTTGGGGAAGGAGGGAACAAACAGAGCAACGAATTTAGGCTCATCGGTAGTGCTCCACCTCACAGAACCATACAATAATAGCAAGAGAAATGTGACAACTTTTTTTTACCGATTTACAATTGGGTAGAACATTATTGCGCAATGGGCACGTTAGTTGGAACGGTACGAAAGAACAAGCCTTTCATTCCTTCAGAATTCCAACCCAACAAAGCTAGAGAAGTTGAATCTTCTCTCTTTGGTTTTCAACATAACTTTACCTTAGTTTCTTATGTTCCTGCTCGAGGTAAAGCAGTCATTCTCCTTAGCAGCATGCACCATTCCAAGGATATTGTGGTGGAGGAAGCAAAAAGGCCAGAAATTATTCTGCACTACAATGAAACTGAGGGTGGAGTTGATAGTTTACATCAAATGGTTCATACCTACTCATGTAAGAGGAAAACTAACCGCTGGCCAGTAGCTTTTTTCTTGAACATGTTAGATGTTTGCGGGGTTGCTGCGTATGTTGTCTGGCTCACAATGAATCCTGAGTGGAAGAAAAACAAAGGAAACACCAGACGAAGACAATTTCTGATTGACTTGGCGTAGAGCCTCATACAGCCCCATATACACAGACGATCGAAATTTGGACTTCACCGGGGGACGACAACGTCAATGGAGATCACATTTCCGAAATTGCGACAACAAGAATCGATTCCAGACGCTCATTCCTTACCAGCTGGTAGTACTGAAGAATCACCTAAGAAGAAAAGATGCTTTTGTGCGACTCTAAAAAAGGAAGAATGCAAAAACAAGTTTGTCACAAGTGCAAAACAAATGTATGTTCAGAACACTCCATATGCCAGGGAGAATGCAATCAGTGTAGCAAAAAATAACTATGGTGGATCACATGTCAAGAAAAAAAGACTGCGACTGTATTTGTCTTCCTATAACTTTTGTTTGTTATAAAACAAGATGCTGTACTATTCTTGAACGTAATTGGACTATATAAGTAAGCAAGTTTCTTTTGGTACATTAGCGAGTCGATTTCCTTGTATGCTTTTGGGTAAAACAATAGAATATATATATGAAATTGTATGTTGAGTCCATCGGACTCACCTTAGGCTTATTCAGTTGCGAAAAAGCTTAGGCTTTCGAGGGTTAATGAAATTAATGAGATGAACCACCACAAAGTTACAGACTGTTGTCGAGTAACAGTTACACAAAAGCATTACAATTTTTCCCTTTATTGTTTATGTAACGCGAGTTGTTCTTTTTCTTTGTACTTCGAAAGAAATGTTATGTTATCGTGCGGTAACGAACTGACGCGCACTTTTACTGTTCATTTGCCCTTATTCCAAAAACGCTTAATTGTTATCGGAAACCTTTTTTAGGTTTTATAGAACCAATTATCTGTCGATTATGTGATCAGAATAACTTTGGTTTACTATTATAACGACTAAACAATAGCTCATACATGGAAACAACTAACTCGAGTGGTTGACTCTTCAATCTTCCAAAACCGACTAACTTTACAAAGGTAGTTAGTTTCTTGACTCACATATAGTCACGTGATCTGTTATTCGTTACATGTCCAAATAAGGTAGTTGATTAAATATAAATACAAACTTATAATTGTATGAATATTGGCTCTTACATTCTGAGTTCACAAGGGTTATATGGACATTTATTAACATAAGATAAAGTAACAAAATCGACCTTAAAAGCTACGGTTATTAGGTTTACTATTCTATTAAATTAAATAGCATGAAGGCATCAAAATTTTGCGTAGAAACTAGTGAGTCATCGTCACATGTCTACTAATGTGGGAAGAGAAAAGAAAGAAACTGTCGTCTGAGTCGTAAGTTACGTAGTTTTCTCCCTTCTCACATAAAGAATAATGTATAATAAAAATGGACATTGACATTTACAATTTAGGTTCATATGGGTCATCGAAATATAAATATACAATACAACTGCAACATAAAATGAACTTAAATGATTGCTGACATATTGTTTAATATGGTGTTACTCTAGTCCTGCGTAGAAAAAAGAGTAACCCATGTGTTTACGAAGGAAACTGTCTCTTCGTGAGAAAAGAACGCAAAAAGAGTGATGGTGAGACGCACTTTAATATCGTTTCCCACAATGGGTCAACATTAGCAGACTGATGATAAAACAAATCAATGTTTCACATACGCAGTTACAAATCTAAAATTGCGATCGTGTCTTTATCTGAATACTACATATAGAGAAATTGTTACAAATTATGCTTGCCAAAATTTTTCATTAAAAATATTTAGAAGAATAATTATTAAATTTACTCCTTTGCAACATATCAGTTATATCCTCACATTGAAGTGTGTTCCTAAGAAGATGATTTTGGGGGCTGGGAAACAGATGGTAGTATGTTAATGCAAGATCTGGTGAAAACGCAGGGTGTCGGTCCTTCTTGCCGTGTGTGGATGCCCGCGTTATCTCCGTGGATGTGCGCACCCTTGCGATTAGCTAGAGCATAACGTTTCTAGAACAATAGAGTTGTGGGCTTTCAAGTATACTTGCAGTAGACATTCTGAATTGATGGTCTGGTTACGTGACAAGAGCTCAAAATGAGTAATCCCACTGATATCGCACTCAACACTCAACATCACTTTGCAAGGCTAGAGATCCTGTTTTGCCACAATTGCTGCAGCTCAAACTGTAAGTACCCAGTTCCACTTGCGTGTAATGTTATGGTAGAGGTCCCAGTTTTCATTCCCTATCACTATTCTGTCCAGAAACGGCTCAGTCTGTGGCGGATGAATAGGGAACTTCAGATGTCAACTGGCTGCTGCTTCTATTGAGACTCACATCCCGACTTTTGACATGTACCCAAGGTTCTGCATATTACGAGGAACGGTCGAATGGGTGACATGTAGTTCGCTGGCCAGTTCTTCAACAGTTTGCACTGAAGTTTCGTCTACCGCTGCTCGCAGAGCATCGTTGTCCAGTTGCACAGATCTCCCGTCTTGTGTCTTATCAGTTAGGCTGGTGTCCCTAGACCGAAACATCTGGAACCACCTTTGATACTTTCGCACATACACAGCACCCTAACCATTCCCAACTTTGGTGTTTACTGTGATTATGTCTATTTTCCAGTATCACTTCTCTCCTATCCTTAACGGTTATCCTAGCTATTTATTATAGGTATTATTTCTAGCTAGATCTAAAGAAAATTCTATAAAAAGCTCAGTCAAAATAACTATCCTGAACATAATATGAATCAACGCCGCCTTTCTACTGTTGATTCGAAGTCTGTTTCACCAAGCTACACTGTAATAATGCTTCGTTGTTACTGTGATATCTCGGCAAAATGTTTTTTGGTGAATTCACTGATATTTCAATTTTTGAATAATAATAATAATCTTTCGATTATAATCGTTGAAATATTACGTTGAAAGCACCGTATGTTTTACGGCGGTATAACTGTCAACCTTGTTGTAGAGCCAATGATGTTCATTAAAAAATATAGTGGTGGCATGGATTTCCCTTATGTGCGTAACTTATAATAAAAATAAAAATAAATATAATAAGAGCCATTATTTCTCCTGTGTTCTACCGTCTTCTACAGTATCATCATCTGCGCTCTCTCTCTCTCTCTGCCTGTCTGTCTCTCTCTCCCCTCTCTCTGTGTGTATACATGTGTATAAATTGCACCGGCCGGCAGTTTACGGAAATGAAATACACTCTGGGATTTGAGAGAAAAAGAGAGATTTTTAGAAACGAGCTGTGGCAGGAGACCGACATAGAACAACGAATGAAGGAAGCTACGTTAGTGGGAAAAATAACATGAAACAACAACTCGGAGAAAGGCAAGAGTAAGAGAGAGGGTCTACTCAGCGGAAAGACAAGTGGCAGGTGACAATGCACTTTTCTATTCCGCTCAACAATCAATAGATTTCCATTTCCGCAAAGAAAGGGGGCTCTCATATTTTCTCAAGGGAGCTAAATGTATAAAACCGCAAACGAAAAGGTTTCCTGCATGCAAGAATTTTAGCAAATGCAATTTCTTACACATTTTTCTGTATCTTCAGATTTGAAAGGACAGATACGAACATTTCCATCATGCTGTCTGCGTTTATTACGGATACCATAAGTCCCCATTACTGCCCATTGTTCCTCCCCCGCACAAAAATGCAACAAATATTTATGTTACTTATTAGCAGCTCTTGCAATATATTTATCTCCATTCTTAAAGTTGTAATACAGTCGCAGCCTCTTTTCTATTCCACAAATAGAGAAAACAATTGAAGAACACAAGAGAAGAACGTGTTATGTCCATTTTCCGCCAAATTAAGACAACAGTGCAATCAAATAGCTCTTTGACGGGGTTTTCTAACAAACTATGATACATGAAGGGAATGCGCAAAGTCCGTCTTCAACAAGCAAATTCTTACTTGATGTTCAGGTATACGTACTGCTAATTCTTAAATTTAAAAACGCTCTCCTGAAAAATCAACAAAATAGACAGTTCCCGCTTGTTTCCTGTGGTATTAAATTTGTTTCCGTTCTCAATCTAAATATATTATTTACAAACTTTGTAGGTTTCGAAATATAAGTTACTATTTGAACTAAATGTTAATCAACTGATAAATTCTTAGGTGAATCGAAGTCAGGTTTGAAAATTTACGAGTACTCCACAGAGTATTTTGTATTTTCGCATTCGCGACATGTAAATTTGGGTTGTTAGACAGAAGTTATTATTGTGTAAGAGAGGAATAGGATAGCTAAGCAACCGCTGTCTACATGGATTATAAAAAACTGGATGACAATTAAGTAAGGAAAAGTAATTTCATATAAGATAAGTTCACTTGCATTAAACAAGACAAAATAATGGAAGATAATCAATTTAATATACATAAAGTGGGCTCAGTCAATTTATGCACTATTATTTACTGGTACTTTGCGAATCTCGGAATGGGGAGATATTAAAGGGACTTCCAATATTACCTAGCTAATCCACCTAAAATACCTTACAATCCAAAGGATCCGATGAAAATTACTTTACCTAAGAGAAGCTATACGTGTTTAAAAGCTTCCATAATATTCCTTGAAGTTTGACAACCTACCTAAACATGACATCCTCAGTGATATCGAAACCAGTAATGATATAGAGTAACAAGAAAGAAACTCTTACTTATTACAATTTATCACATACTGTAAAAACAGGTTTACCTGGCCCTGATTAATGCGGATTTCTAGTGTATTAGGACTAAATTCTTGCATTATAAAACAAGTACCTTGAAATGTTTTTTTATATATATTATAAGGGGCAACCAACTGAAACCCGTTCGTTCCATGCATTATTGGTATAGTGTGTAGGAGGATATTGTTTGTTTAATAGTGTGTAATGGCTAATGTCGCTGTGTGTTGGGTGTAGGAATGTTGTTGATAAGTGTTTCCGTTTTGCAGGTATAACGAGTGAAAGATGGCGTTCAAGATCCCTAATCCGTCCAAACAGGACCAGCGTGCCGTCATCCAGTTTCTGAGTGCCGAAGGTTGTCAACCTGTTGAAGTGTTCCGGTGTATGAAAGACGTGTATGGTGATGCATGAGTCTCCAAAACAACAGTGGTGGACTGGTCCAGAATGTTTCGGAAGGGGCGTGAACAAACCACTGATTATCCCCGTCCTGGTCAAGCCCAGGTTGTTGCCACAGAAGACACGCGTGAAAAGGTGAATGCGGCTATAGCTGCGGATAGACGCATTAATATTCAATCCATAGAGAACGGGTTAAACATGAGTTATGGTACTGCACACAAAATTGTGAAAGATCTGGGGTATCATAAAGTTTGCGCACAGTGGATCTCCAGGGTGTTGACGGAGGACCAAAAGTTGGAGCGTATGGGTTGCGCCATTGAACATTTATCCCGTTACCATTTGGAAGGTAACGACTTCTTGCTGCGCATTGTTGCTGAGGATGAAACTTGGTGCCATCCCTTTTAACCGAGTTCAAAGGCTACCAGTACCCCTCATCGCCACGTCCCAAAACGTTCAAGACTCAACCGTCTGCGGGGAAAGTAATGGTGTCTGTGTTCTTTGATTGCCATGGACCATTATTGCTCGACTTCAAGGAACCAGGACAGTCCATCAACGTCGCACGGTACTGTCAGACCTTGACACAGTTACGAAGAGCCATAAAAAATAAAAAGCCTGGTTTATTGACCGCTGGAGTCATTGTGTTGCATGACAACGCGCGTCCGCACGTTGCAAACCAAGTGCAGGATTTGTTTCAACGATTCAAGTGGGAAATGTTGCGACACCCGCCCTACAGCCCTGACCTTTCACCTTGTGACTTTCACATCTTTGGGCCTCTAAAGAAGGCATTGCAAGGTCAGAGATTTCAGTCTGACGCTGAGGTTCAGGACGCTGTGCGTGATTGGTTTGATAGTCAGCCGTCCAAATTTTGCATGGACGGCATTTGTAAGTTAGTGACACAGTGGGACAAGTGTCTCAACGCTCGTGGTGACTTCTTCTGAACAATATTTTTACTGCACGCTAACCATAGACGCTTCTAGATAGTGTACACGTTTCCGCTCGCAATAAAATTTATTTCATGAATTATGACCACTGAACGGATTTCAGTTGATCCCCCCTCGTACTTTAGAGTGTTGTATTTAAAACAAAACTGTGAGTACGATAGTGCTGCAATTCTAACTGTATTGTTATAATTGTATTGTTTGTTGCAGCATGTTAAAGTATAACTTGTTAGAAAAATAGTAATATAAACAGTATATGCATATAGTTTCTGGATTGTCTACATTCTCTTTCATCTGGATTACTTTTAGTCCCAATTAGTGCGGATATTCGTAGTTTCACTTTATTAAGATAGAAGCTTGTTCATGTTTTGCAGAACTATTTCCATTGTAATTAGGTCTCATACACGTGTGCAGCGCCTACACGAAACCGAAGTGCTGCTTCTTCCTTTGGTCTTCTGACTATATTTTAGTCTCTCAGTTACGACGAATACCAAATACACGCAAAATATACATGAACTGCTATTAGAAAATGTAATCTTATGGCTTCATAATAACAACCTGAAAAAGTGAAAGACTTTTACAGTGAATTCAGCTTCTTAAATTCTACATATTATTTGTTATTTGCTAACGGTTAATTTGCCTCCTTTTTCCTTTGCAGTCAATCCTTATTTGGAAAACAGAAGGATGAACTGAACTTCTGCCATTCTTGCCTGCAATTATCTTTACGTAGCATTTTCTCTTTTACTCCTTAATTCTAAAGGCAAATAAAGTGCAAAAGAGAGAAAGACAGGGAGACCGAAGAAAGAAAAACAGAAGAAATTGATGTTATTTTTATCTAGCTGCTCATTTGACCCATTTCCATTCTTGTATTTTCAAATTATACAATGTTTTACTCCAACAAAGCTGTTCCTTCTAATATCATAACATCGAATCATGAAGACAAAAACAAGCTAAGGTAAGTAATATTTTGATGTAATCTGAATTCTTTACAATATAAGGCAATTAAAGAAAATTATGTATTTATACATCTCACCCATAACATAGCTCACGCTCCATTTATAATAGATGTTAACCATAAAATGTTGAATATGCTTAGCATAAAGTATATACAGTGTATAAATAATGAAATGTACACAAATACAATCAGTAGGTACTGACATAATTCTCCCTGGTAAGTGTTTGTAAGCGTCAAATCAAGGTAAATATTTGTAAAAATCCCTATTTACATTCTTGGTAATACTAAGGTCTTTTAATATGAAATATCATATATTATTTCTTAAATGGTTGTATAAAATTAACTTTCATGATGTGATTATCATATTCTCCATGTATAATTTCTCATATTACCTCTCCACTTTTCTATAACCTTTTAAATCATTAGCGTTCTTACGCTTTTTCTCTCCTGCATAATTTTTTATGCATCTTGTAAGTTACCAAATGACTTTACTCAGAGAAGTCGCTTATGCCTGACTAAAGTTTCTTGCTTCATATATCTTCTAGGGAATCTTATTATTATATACTGGCATTCATATATTTCTTCCCAGTGCGAATTTCTAGATGATATATAGAATAAGAATTTCTTGGAAATACACTTCTACACTCTAGATATTCATAAGGTTTCTCACCTAAATGAATTGTCACATGTACTTTCAAGTTAAGCTGACCAGGAAATTTAATTTTGCAGTCTTAACATTTATATGAGTTTTACTCTGTATGGATCATATGTTCTATAAGGTTACTTATCTTATACTTTAACGAACTTGACATTAATAAGGTTTCTTTCCTGTATGGATTATCAGATAATCATTCCACTCTATTTTCTGTGAAATTATTTTTATAATTTTAAACTCCATAAGGTTTCTCACCCATATGGATTCTCATGCCCTCTCAGGATACAGTTCTGAGAGAACTTATTACAATCTTAAAATATATAGATTTTCTCCACTACATAATTTTCAATGCAGGAATACAAGTAAATAATTTAGAATATTTTTACATTCTAGTCATTTTTAAAGTTTGTTCCCTGTATTTAATTCTTATTAATTCTTATATATTTAACATACAAACGTAAATATACTTATGCAGATAATTAGAATACATTACATAATAACTTTAACCAGGTGCGTTACTATTTGTTGCCTTTTACCTAAGTAAATTAAACTATGACAATTTCATGGTAAAATCAAGATAATTTCCTTCTCGTATTAGTTCATTGTGTTTCTTACATATTCATAGTAATGGCGAATTTTGATGAATTCCGATATTTGACTTGCTGTAATAAAATGGCATAGAATAATGTTCACAAATTGAAACAAACCTGTTCATATCGAAATAAGAAATATAGTTCAGAGCTTACGATGTTTCAGAGATAAAACTGTGCGAATGCTGCGTAGTCAGAAAATGACATAATTCTCTTGACAAATAATAACGTCAAACGCATTAACCAAATTACTTCATTGGTGAATGATGCTTGTCGATATATTACCTCTCTTGTGATCGAATGTTTCACAAATTCTTCAAAGGTACTTTTTTGTTGTTTCGCTCTCGCCAGTTCACCATACGTTTTGAAACATGATTTCTACTGAAGGTAGAATATATTTCGTGTGGAAAAGACATTTTTGCAAGTTCATTATCACCCAACTCTTTGTCGAAAAGTTCGCTTTTTGTCCTACTAAGCCTACTTGAAGCACGGGCGGACGTTTACTTCTTACCCTGCTTGATTTAGCCACAACTGAGATTAATAGATGATTATGTTTGAACGATATCCAAATGGTAAAAATGAAACGTATTAGAGTCGTTAATCCTAAATTATTTCTGATAGAACGAGGAAAATGAGTAAAATATAATAGTAT
This sequence comes from Lepisma saccharinum, assembly GCA_022664845.1. Classification (NCBI taxonomy): domain Eukaryota; kingdom Metazoa; phylum Arthropoda; class Insecta; order Zygentoma; family Lepismatidae; genus Lepisma; species Lepisma saccharinum. The sequence continues at coordinate 63,534 of JAGDQP010003266.1, forward strand.
TTAGTTAACAAATAGATGAAACCTTAAAAATTAACTCTACGACAACAAAAGAAATAATTTATCGGAGCATTACACAAATTTATTCGAAGTTACTACAAAATTATTGTATCAATAATTCGGAAAGAATACTATTATTTTAATGCAAAATCAAATAAAATATAAAGAAAATAATTATAATTTGAATATCATATTAATAAAATCCTAACAGCTGTAGGTCCGAGATTGCAGAGCGGTGAATAGAAATGCTAACACATGACTTGCTGGCATATCATGAAAAAAAAAATGAATTTGTATGGTTTGTAAGGCTGCTTTTCATCAGGAATATTTTGAGTCACTGCAATCACTAAAACCATTCTTTGTATTGCTTTAGAACTTGTTTCATAAATTTTGTTGATCCAAATTAGATCAAATGTATATTAACATTTGCAAGCGTGATTGTATAGAAGTGAGTGGTATTAATGTGAATTTGTCTGCATAGAAACGTGTATACGTATCTAGTATGTTGAACGGAGCAGGGAGGGTTATTGCTTGAATAGAAAGTATAGTATGGAAGTGTGTGTGGGTGTGTATAATACTAGGAGGCGGATAGAATTACATTCCAATGATATTTATTTCAGTGTAATTTGAAACATTGACCACCGGGAAAATCTTTCAAATTTGTTCCTCTCCTTTTAAAATTGTCGTAGATTATAATTTGCAGCTCTACCATGGTTACATAACAACCTCTAAATACACAGAGAACGGGGCAAAATATGCAGAACGCAAGTGCTTGGGAGCAAAAGGGAATTTTGTAGCTCCGTCAACGACAGTGAAGGGAATGGGCTAGAAAGAGCTTTATTGCTTGTAACTGGAATAATTCAGTGGAGTGTGAAAATCGATTACGATACTCGCGATTACACTGCATGGTGTTTTCAGACTGTTTCGATTTGGTACTCTAAAATGTGTGCAAAAATCTTATAATGGAAATCTTATGCATAATGTTGGTCTACCGGTACAAATGGCATTCAGAGACTATGTTTTAAGAAATCTTTGTATATATCTATTAAAACGTGATATTGGTATGTAATCCGCAGATTCACATCATGTCTGAGGTTTCAGTAAAATTAATCGAAGTAATTACCTGAAATTAAAAATATACAGAAGATTTATTCTGACGATTTGATATTTTACAGCAATTAAATTTTGTTACCATGGAAACGACAATAAATTTTAAATTTCAAGTCTGATTAAAATTTTTAAAGTAAGGAAGCCCTATATTATCATAACGAGTATGATTAAATTATGTTTAGACTTTCTCAGGTATTCCATAAATCTGACTTTTAATATGTGAGTTTTCTGCCCATGGAAAACGAAGTATAAACGTATTATTTTGGTTTGGGAGTAATCTCTATACTACTACTACTACTAATAATAATAATATTAATAATAATGCCATATTTGGTTCAAATCGGTTCAACTGTTCTTATGGCATGGGCAAATACGAAAGGTAAATTTAAGTTTCGTTATCCTGAAAACAGTTTAAGAAAAATGAGAAGTTTTAGTATCAGATTCCAGAATATGTTACACCTGAACAGAACTGTATCTAAAAACAATTGTTTTAAACGTAAAAATTATAGCTGTTTGAAGCGTAACTAACATGGGAAAACTCAGTAACAATAGGAAGTTGTATGTCAATAAAATGAATTATTTCTTCAAGTGTAAAGATAGGTGTATTTCAACGATAAGTCTGTAGACCAGTGTAAGATTAATTCTTTTAAAAAATAAAATATCTATAAAGTATCCCAAGTTACTATACTCAAATCTTAACCAACTATATGTTAAACATTATCAACCACAACCAAGTAATTGAAAGGTACTGGAAAAGAAGGGGAGACAAGCATGAAATGTGATTTCTCGTCATACGCATTTTAAAATCTAACTTTCCCATGTACTCTCATGTATTTAATGGTCTAAAACATAGTTATAGGTTGATGATTATTTTTGCTTTTGGATTGGAACTTTCTTAGCAGTTGCCGGCCATTATTTAGTATTTCTTGAGAGTAAAAATTATTATTTTCTCAAAAAACTAGCATCCGACTTTCCTTCCTGTACTTATCAGTTTAGAAATACATGTATTATTTAAAATTCGAGTTTCTTGTATCTCTCACCTTTACTCTTGTCTACATATAATTACTCCCGCTACATGACCCACATATGAATAATTATTTCTTTAGACAAGCACGTTAGCAAACTCATGCATTGGAAGTAAATTGAAGACATATGATCTTGTGCATTCGTCTCTTCCTCCGTGGTAAGAAATGAAACTAACTTTAATTTGTTCAATTAAGGTGATTTGATTCAACAAAACTAAAACTTTCAGATAGTTTTCTGCAATGTTCGAAATTGACCGGTACACAGTCGCATTTTGCGATAAGTTATTCATCATTGGCTACTAAACATTTTTAGTGTGTTGCTAAATTTGATGACTAGCTTCTTTCCCCTGATACTGTTTTTTTTTTCGAGATCGTTTGCTTGCGACTACAGTTGACGACCTATTCATGGTCAAGATGAATGGTCCGAACCTTAGAGATTTTCACTGGTGCGAAGGCAATAAATTTGTGGTGGATGTATACAGAACCGCGCCTAGCGAGGAACAAAATGGAGCACGTGCTTCGAGCGCCAGTCTGGAGGTCACCAAGTGAAAATAAGGCGGGATGTTGTACGCTTTTGGGTCTTTCGAAGGGTAGCTAAAATCGAAGCTTGCTGCCTTTTGCGAAACCACAAAGTGCAATCTTGTAAGTATATTATTATGTGCACATTAGGAAATCGAATTGTAAAAATGCTCTCCAATGTGTTTTGAATACTAAAGGAGTTGAAGAACTACTGCATTTATAAACACATTATATTTAATCGAATTTGAAGCCTTTGTCTTTGTTTTAATACGAGTATTTCTAAAAATGAAAGTAACTTAATATAATGTTCTTAAGAAAATACTGCCACTTTATTATAACAAATGATGGATTAAAATTCATCACAAATGTTGCCGACATATAGAACAATGTTTGATATTATTATACTCATCACGAGCTATCACATATTTCATTTTTATCTTTTTTTTTATTTAAAACGGACACGCTGATATGATTTGTGCCTTAATTAAACGATATATCTTGTGTAGACATTAATTGATAAAATGTTATCCTCAATTGTTTCAATATATGAAGTTATAAATAATTTATTTTACTGTTTACAATCTAAGTAAAAATGGCGACTAAGCATTCACTCTTGGCGACCAAAATCAAACGTCAATGTGCCATTTGACAACGAATACATACTTCCCAATTGCTAACACAACAACAATAATGTAAATGATCCCAAGCTTAAAAAGAAAAACGAGAGATGGACTACTAGCTAAGCATAGCTACTTTCGTCCTAGGTAAAATTGTCTGTTTTTATCAATGGCTTACATAGTAAAAAGTATTAAGAAGGTAGGTACGTTTGGAGGTGTAGTTTGGAATACGAGTTGATAAGGAATATTCATTGTTGTTTATTTAAACTGCCCGCCGTACGACCAGACAGACACTCAAGCCTATTTCCTCCTATATTTTATATGCTCTTTTACTGTTTTTGTTATTTGTTAATTAAGTATCAAAAGATTGGAAAAAATCTTGATATGTGATTGGATGAAATCTTGGAAAACCAAACTTGTTTATGTCAATGTGATGAGTTTGGATTTTGTTTTACTGTGCTTTAGAGAAATATTTATTTTCTCTGTTCTAAAATATCATTAAACGGTGTCAATCCTGATGTCCTGTGTAGAGTCTGAATATTGTTGTTCCAAAGCTTGAAGGCAAATATAATGGTGAATTTTTCAGCTTTCAGGAGAGGACATACAAAGCCGGTTCGAAGTGTGTTCGAACTGTTCCTGCGAACACAGCGCAACAATTTTGCGGGCGCCAAATATTTCGGGTACGAGTGTATCGTATGGGCTCGGAAAATTATATTACTATTTATGAGGGCTCATAATTTTTTTGGAACAGAGAGCCGATTGACTTAGAGCCGGCTCTGAGGAGATATATTTGTTTCAGAATTAAGTATTTGGTGTTCATGTGAAATGATAGTTCTAAAAATTCCTTGAAATAGATGCATTTTTATTTTTTCGGAAATATTGTCATTGTAGAAGATTGATATTAGTAAGAAACATTTACGTAAGTTACGAATATGTTTCTTAAATTTCATCCTTTCATCTAAAGTAACTCCTAAATATTTAATAAATTTGTAAGATTTAAGATTTTATCCTAATATCAATTGTTTACGGTCAAACATTAACTTTTATTGTTTAACGTTAACAGTCTGTTCGGTATTTCATTAGGTCCAGCAGATACATATTTCTTTTTCTTTAGAGCATGAAGAATTTTATCAGCTGTAATGTCTTGTAATATGATATTTGTGTTACCTTTATGTTCATCATTTCTGTCTAATAAGTGATATCCTCATTATGTGAAATAACTTGTCTAATTAAGAAGTTAGAAGTTTTAATTACTTTTGTTTGAATATCATTAATGTTATTGAAAACATGTTCTCTATGTTAGTTATTGTATTTTTGATTAAAAAAATATCGAGTAGGATACCTTTTGAGGTGCTCTCTCTATTATCTATTTTATTTATAAAGGATTTACGCTTAGATTTCCTGTTAAGTCTTTTATTGATCATCTTCCAAAAATATTAAGTGTTGAGACTATATGGTTCAGAAAGGTTTTAGAAAAAAAATTACATTTAAGATCTCTGTACTTGCCGAATTCAGTTTTCATTTCTTTGTGAAATTTGTTAATATGAGTTTTTAGAAGATTGTTTGGTTGTCTATGGTAACGTCTGGAAAGAGCCCTTTTAATTTTTATTAAGATAAAAAAATATTATTATCTTTATCTACGCCTTTTTTTAAAAAAAAATACACGTAATTTATGTTCGTCTGCTAGGGTCGTACTTCAACTTTCGCAACCGTAAAATATTACCGGCACAATAACCGTTCTGTACATTTTTAATTTCAATTTCCTTGATATAAAATCGCGATGTTAGAAGTTTTTGGAATGAATAGAAATATACGTTCCCCGATACTAAGCGACCGTTTATTTCTTCCGTGACCTCATTTTTGCTTGTTACGTATGCTCCGAAGTATTTAAATTTGTTTACTTTCTATATGACCTCATCCCTAATTCTTATGTTTTTATTTCCTTCATTCCCTTGTTACGGCTTGTTATCATACATTTTGTTTTATCTATGTTTATCTGTAGACCTACCTCATCGCAGGCTTCTACTAAGTCATCGGTGTTGCTTTGTAGTGCATCTATATCGTCCACTATTAAATCTACATCATCTCTCAACCATATAAGTTGAAAAAAATGGTAAAACTATCAAACGTCTAAAATCGAAAAAAATGTGGAATTACATGCCATACTTCACTATATCATAAAATGATGCAATTAACATTCTGTGTCTATATTTTGTTTAATCTTGCCATCAAAACCTTTGCATTTCCTGATAAGATGGAAATAACGAATACCTAAATATGGTAGTAACGGAGATGTAAGATGTAATCGGTGGCCGTACTAAATATCTTTGGAAAACTGTTCGAGTAAATTGTATTCAATGCATCCTTAATTATCTCAGGCCGATAGTCACGGAATTTCCGATTTTTCTTTTTGGTAAAGGAAGGTCTACTGTAACAAATCTTTTATTAACAAAAAATTATTTCATTGCTCGTACACTTAAGAGAAAGGCCAAGTTGAGGTCATTTATACAGACTTCTCCAAGGCCTTCGATAAAATCAATCACCGCATTTTATTACAAATAATTAGTTCAGTTAAAATACTCCGCAACTAGTCAGATTATTCTCGCCATACTTAGAAAATAGAAGACAAGTGATCGTCTATAACGGACACAAATCTATTGAATATGCTCAATTATCAGGAGTGCCACAGGGTTCGAAAATAGGTCCATTGCTATTCATTTTATTTGCAAATTATATCTTAGAATATATTAATAACTCCAATAAACTGCCCTTCACGGATGATCTATGACTTTCTTTACTCATCTATGACTTGCCTGAGAAAAATGATCTTCTTCAAAATGACATAAATAATGTTATTGAGTGGTATAAGAATAATTTCCTTCAAATAAATATTAAGAAATGTTCAGTCATGACTTTAGAAAACGTAATAACTAAATTCATTTTTGATACGTAATTCACGGAGCCATCCTCTCAACCTCTGAAACCGTAAAAGACCTGTGTGTTCTGTGTGACTCCAAGCTAATGTTAGATTCTCAAATTGACAGTATAGTAAATGATGCATGTAAGAACGTGGACAGAATTGGTCGTGAATTCAAGCTAATCAAAACTCTTCAACACTATTTTATTCTTGTGTTTAATCAAAGCTGTAATGCTGAAACAGAATATCTTTAAGACTGAGAGGGTTCAAACGAAATTCTTGAGGTATTTAACGTATAAAGAATCAGGAGTCTGTCCCCAGACAAGGAGTTCCTCTATAACAAAGAGGAGACAATAGATTGCCCTTAATTATTTTCATGCCTGAAGGTTCGAGTTTCGATCAGTAAAACTCGTTCAAAAATTATAATCCTTTTATACTGATAAGCCCAGGATTAGTATATTTTGGAAGTCACCGATATGGAGGATTTGTACACCCTATAACGCTATGTGTATATCACTGCAAAATTGATATAAATGTCACTAATATGAAGATGTTCAAACTAATAATACTCATAATCTTTCACAATTTGTAAGATAATACTTAACCTTATTGTTATAATTATTTGAATACTGTTAGCTGATTGGTGTATCTGTTGTGTTCTGTCAATAAATAAATAGATAAATTACTTTCTTGTTTCATTCATTTATAGAGTAAACCTTTACTTAAATAATTATTTTTTTCTCAAAATTGTTTCATTGACTGTTTGGTATTATAGGTGTCATTTGGTAATTGAGTCATATGAGCGTGTATAATTTCGAATGTTATGTCTAAATATGGATACTATTTTTCCTAAGGATTTTCATTTAGCGATAATGTGAAATAGGATTACCAACTATAGGAAATCGAATTACCGGCACAGCTAACTAGCTATGAGGGGTTGCATAAATAACAGGGGATAGAAACAGACCCAAAAAAAGCACAGAAGAGTAGAAGTGCAACTTCTTGTGCAGAAAAAAGACGTAATCGAAAACCAGGATTGGTGAACAATACCTAAAACACCACTTCCCACTGTAAAATATAAATATTGTAAACTAGAATACCTCAACTTGAACAGCTCAAAACTTGACGCAACTCATTAATAAGATGTATTTTCCCAGAGAAAATATAATATCAAGTAAACCACAATAACAGCAACGCAAAGAAAATAATTAGAGCCATATAATGTAGACCTACTTAAAAAATTATTACCAGAAAATTTAATAAAAAATGGGGGAGAATTCTTAACATCAATTGTGCAGAGGGATAGCAAAGAAATTAATCCGCTTCTTTTTCTCAAACAGGACAAATAAAAATAAAACATCCAACAGACCGGGAAAAGGTTGATTGGCAAATCTGAACTGGAAACTCGGATTCCAGATCTGACTATCGTCTCTGGCAGAGATTATCATAATTCATAAATAAAATAGCGGTCATATGTTAGGTCGGTGAGACTTCTGTATCGGCCACAGATTTTAATCACAAAATTGGTACAATTTTTAGCCCTACCGGTGAAATACCTGCATCTCTATCCCTGAATAATAATGAAAAGGAAATTAATAAGTTTTTACGAAAGAAATTAATAAATGTTTAATGCGCTATCTGTCTCCATCATAGTTGAGTATTTCAGTTCTGACAGTTATATAAAAGCACTATCTGTAGGGTAATATTTTATATCGCATATTGTTGTTCTAGATGTATTTTTTAAAGTACTATTCGCTAGACAAAGTACATTAAGTTGTATCTCGTTAATAAGCGGTAATAGAATAAACGATACAATTAAGGGAAGGTGTTCTATTATGAAAATAAAGGTTGACTCCGAGATTTTAGATTTTTTTATATAGGTAACCGCAAAATCTCTATGAAAGCCACGAGTAAGACCGTCAACTAATATTCAGAAAATTACCGGTCGCAATAGTGCCATTGAAACCTTGATACCGGTCACCGGCCAATAAAAAAAAAACTAAAATGTAAGGCCAGACCGCTAGAATACCGGCTGGTTGGCAACCCTAATGTGAAATTAAAAAAATATATATATTAAGATTTGTAATATGCATAGTGTCGCATATGTATTATGTGCATTACATATTAAATTAACTACTCTCTTTATTCTTATTGCTCTATTTTGTATTTCAATATTCTTAAATGCTTATGATATAATTTTGTGAATGATATTTTAAATATATTTTGTCAGGGCCAAATAGAACAGCCCACATTTTTTTTCATAGCCAAATTTTTAGTTAATAGTTGAAGAAATTGAAGAATAATATTGTGCTTTAGGAAACACATAGCCGCTTACAAAGTGAACTGTCTGTGATAGATTATCGAAAACTAGAAAATATAAACGCCCGTTGTTGCGGGGTGAGTAAAATACGTTGCAACAATAATAGTAGAAGTAGCATAACTAATACAAATACTACAACAACAACTACTACTAAAGCTACAACCCAAAAATACAACACTACTACTGTTACTACTAATACTTATGCAACTACACATATATCAACTACTAAAACATTTACAACATTAAATTATAATAATATCACATTTAATCTGCTTTAAAGGATTAAATCTAAATATTTTGTGTTACAATTGAAATTTTAATTTTAAGATCTTGAAAAAATCTGATATAATAATATTTTTTTTAACGATAACTGAAGCTAAATGTTTTGTGACCGTAATCGTAAAGTGTTCTGCAAATCAGTTAAATCCAGGCTAGTTGCAGGCCAGTATTTATTTTACGATAAAGAAGTCCATATTAAAAAAAAATCTATACTTTTAAAATATAGAAATATCTGATATATGGAGGTAACAATGGAATATTGTGTTGTCACCCGGCTTACGTCGCTGTGCAAAATTGCATCATTCTATCACGTCGGGAAATGAATTAAATTAAGGTTGCAAGATTTGAGGACACCACGAACCATTAAAGAAAAGAATGTAAAAAATTGAAACAATGTATTTATTGCATTGTTATAAACAATGAAAATGCTGCTTTTATTAATTAAATCGCGGCACAATTACATCCGGTAACTTAAAATACCTTCTGCGCCTGTACCCGAGAATCACATATGCACAGAGTTATAATTCTAATTGAGTATTTAGTGAAATTAATATAACATTTGTACAGTATTTACATATTGCATAACCTACATATTCAGGGTATTTCACCTCTGAGATAGCTTTAAACTTTCAACACCGCTATAATTCGTATACAAGGGGAAATGCTACCCTCTATTGACACAGTTCCAAAACTTCTACTTGTGAGATAGCAGGACTCCGTCAAACAACAGCTAATACGTTTACATAATATGAAGTAATGACCGTTATTTGTTCATAGTTACAAAATTAAAGTAGGCTCTTCAGCCAGTCTATACTGATTTATCTTTTAAGTAAATATTACTCCGATTTAATTATATTTAACTATTTTACGTTGGAATTGTGTAAAACGAATTTTGTTTATTTCGTTGTTTTTTTTCAACAGAAACCTTAACTATTAAAACTCCATTGATCATAGAATTAGACGACAGTGCAGATAGCAAATCCTAGCTACTTCACCTTGATCGGAAACTAATTTGAAGCTTCAAGGACAGTACTTTAGTCCTGATATGGACTTCGCAACATACAAGACAGCGGAACAATCCATTTCGAACGTCAGCGTTTGTGTTTATGATTTTATCACTTTTCTATTCAACAGTGTGCGAGTACGAATTTTACTCATACTCAACTCAATAGTTTTTTAAGGTGCGCAATTTTCTGTATTTCATTTATAGCTCCAGATGCATTTCCAATAGATTTTTTGGAAATCATTAATATAGTATTGTCAGTGTTTGGCGCTTCCAGATTATGGTGAATGTGCTACTTTCAATGTACTATGACAAGTACTGTGTACTGCAGAATATTTGGTGACAAGTAAAATGCTTTCATGTGGGGCATTAGAGTCAAATACTGAACTAAAATATTTCAATCTTTTTTCCTAAAAACAATAATTGTGTGTAAACATGAACGTACGATAACACTCGTCACAAACTGGCATTCAGAATATTGCTTTCGACTATAGTTGAGGTATATCTCCGATTAGATGCAAATTGGACATATGCTATGCTAGTGGAAGTACTGAGGATCACGTTCTCGATTAAATGATACGTATATATTAAAAGCTGCTATTTATTATATAATATAAAATTTGCCGTGACGCACTAACATTTTCACATCCAGCACTTACACTTTGAAATACATTTTCCAAACTTTCTGAAAGCGTGGGCCCAACAAAACTCTCGAATATACTACTAACCAGGGAGCAGTTTGAATTTATATTTTCATTAAAACAAGACAAATATGTAAGTTTTAACAACGTATAGAAATATAAAAGGAGCCATACATACTGACATGATCATACAATCGAGATTTAATTATAGTAATTGTCAGGCCGTAAATAAGACTAAACAAAGATAGGTCATTCATTTATGTCAATATATAAAAGAAAAAAATTTAATATGTATTTATTTTAATTTTGCATTCCCACATTTTTAGTTCTAACTCATAATTAGAATTAGTAAAATCGTAGTTTTTTTTACTTTCTTAATAATCCAACAACAGAAACTCACTATGAATTTTTACTAAGATTGTTAAAGTATTTTTAGTAAACACATCGCATACCCATGACTACAGCTTGTATTTTTGCAAGGGGAGCAATATCCGATTTTGGCGGCCCTTCGAAGCAGCCTAAAATGAACAACACCCCTAAATTATCTGCATTTGCCGCATCCAGTCCTGTGTTTGCGGGCATGATTCTCCGAGACTTCCATGTGAAGGATGTTACCCCTAAATTCTAGAACGCACCGTCAACTTAAAAAATTACAGTCGAAAACGATAAAAACTGTGCAAAACTGCACTTATACCCATTTTCCATTTTTTGCTTTACACCCCCAAACTGAAAATCCTGGCGGAATTCCTGGGAGGCATGCTCACCCTTTGTTCTCCCGTACTTGAGGCTCTGGGTACCTTCCAAGAGATGATTACACTAATCTACGAAATGTTCACCATATGTTTAACTTTTTACTATAGGACTTCACTTATTCGTAGAATGGCTCTAATATTGATTTAAAATTAATTAACTTTTGGAACAAAAATTTTGGCAACGTATAGTAATATTTTAACTAGGATCTGTAATTTAGTCCGTTAGCTTATTACTATCAGAATGTACATAAATAAAGAATTACTTGTAATGTAAAATCATATAATAATTCATAGATGTCAGCAAGGGCGCCGACCCCTGGGGGGCTTTGAAGGCCCTGCCCCCCAAAGGTGAAGTGCCCCCCCTAATGGGGGGCCCAAATGATAAGATGAAGTCGGTTCTCCTATTTCAACAGTACATGGTAATTCGTTTTCTCCTTCTACTAAGCTTATCTAACTTTAGCAAATCTATTTCATTGATAAATTCCTCCCTGAAACTTGTGTGCTACATTACTTATATAAATTACATCACGTAGAATACCCCCTCGACTGGCTAAGGAGGTAATTCGTGCATTGCTTGTGTTGTTTCTGGAGTTTCGTGCATAAAATCGATAAAGACCATTTATGCCTTGTTTACAATACTAACATTTTACCATGGTTAACGTTAACCCAAGTTCATTTTAGCAATGTAAACGGTAGTTACCGTTAACGCGGGTTTAAAATTTAACTAGCGTCAACTTACGACGGTTATCTTGTAACGTTAGTAAGAAACGACTGTCTAAACGCAAGTTAGTTATTAGGCACGAATCACTTTGTGAATTTATTTATTTCTTTATCGAAATATATAGTATAATAGAGGTGCGTACTACTTTTAAAATATAAAAGACTGATGGCAGAACTAATCTTCAAACTTTGACGCTGCAATCAATTCATTTGTGTTAATTTTTTATAATTTAATCCTCTTCGTTTAACAAGAAGATTCTTTATTCAACCAGGGAAACCTCAACCGTTTTTTTACAGACAATGGTAATACAAGCACGATAACCAAGTTTAGTTCGGTAGTCTGAACGCAAGTTAGTTTTACCATCGTAAAATGTTAGTAATCTAAACAAGGCATTAGTAAAAAAAAGGAAGAAAGAATGAAATAAAAAATGAAAACGTATTTTCTGTCGTTTATCCCTCGGAACGCCAAGATCGGGTCAAAAATGACCCAAACAGTCAAAATATTATTTTTGTCCACTAGTCATTCAATGGAAGAGGGAAATTGTGTGTACTCCGCATACTTTAAGCAATATAATAGCTTCATTTGCAAGAATCAGAATACAACAGATACGGTGTGCTTTACATGTAAGAGTGCGAAAGGAATGTAGTTTGATTCTGATAGTTTTATATGTCGTACTTTATATGTGTAAATAAGTAAGAGACTCATGGTAAATTTATTTTTGTGCAGCCATGAAAATAGTTGCAAGGTTAATATGATGTATTACATTTCTCTGTATGTTCCATTACTTTTTAGTATCTACTTGAAAAAATAAAATACAATACAATGTAATAAATAATATACAATTAATACACCCATACTCTAAAATACCTTGATTTTGAACAAGTACTTTATTTCATACGAGAAATATACATGGTTCGAAAATGATTCTTCTTGATATTCCGTAAGATGAAATTATCTTGGCGTTCCGAGGGTTAAGGATCATTCATCGTGATTTTGTCATATACAAACATAATTTAAGAAAAAAAATATACAAGAACAATAAGCGACAAGAAGAACTCACACAAAAGTAGGAGGGTACTTGCACTTGGAAACATATCAAACTGCTGTTTGGATGCAATTATTGTTTGCCATAATTTTGAGTTTCTAATACAACTCATAGATAGGGAAACTATATACAGCGGAAAAAACGTATTTGCACAAGTTCGACAAAGAGGAAATCAGACTATCACACGTAAAACATGGACCATTTCGAAATATCTTGTCCTCTTATGATAATTTGGATACCTCAGATAAAATACTTATGAAATAACTATCGCTCGATACACCTGGAAGGTAACAGGCAACGAAAGAGTGACGACTACGTACATTAATAGCAAAAGAAACAGTATTTGGACAACCCAATACTACTCTCGAAATAAATGTTCTAGGTATCCTTTTGTGTACAAGAGCAGTCTACTTAGTGTTTTGAAGCAATCCACATGGTGTTAGGCAAGCCAGACTTGTTGGAAAGTCATGCTTTACTGTTAGATAAATCATAAAGCAACGTAAACAGAGCAAGTATTGTCGAAAATAATCAGTTCTGGTCAACCAAGAAAACTAACTGCCTGGAATGAAACTTACATTCTTCATTCTGTGAGCAATACTTAAAGAATTAGTGCTAAAGATTTGGCTACTTCACTCGACTAGAATATGTAAGTTAATGTGAGTAATTCATTGAACACCCCAAAATTCTTTGAAACAATTGGGATTTAGAAGATGTGTATCCAGGGTATGAATACTGGCCACTCTATTAGTAATAACACAACCCCAAATCTTAACAGACCCTCCAACATTTTTATTAGTTAAAACAATGTTCTGCTTTATGAAAGCTTCATTGTTCCTTCGCCACATGTCCTGATATCCATCACTACAATACAAGTTTATTTTAGTCTCATCCTAGAAAAACAACAAACTTTTTCCAAAATTTCAGGCATTCATATTGATATTTCTTGCAAAATTAGAACTTCTTCTTTCTGTTTTCTTCTGATATGTATGTTTTGTTTCTGATTACACATCTTTTGAATCCCAATTTTTTTGTTCACATCTACACATCTGTAACATTAACTTGCATATCCTAGGCAAGTGAAGTAACCAAATCTTTAACACTATTTCTTTGAGTTTTGCTGACAGAATGAAGAATGTAGGTTTAATTCCGGGCAGTTAGTTTCCTTAGTTGACCAGAACGAATCCCCAATAATACTCTGTTTTATGTTTTTTTATGATGTATTTAACGGTAGAGCATGGCTTTCCAACAAGCTTGGCTATGTCTCAGTATCCTTTACCTTCAACACGTAATTTGAAATTAAAGTGAGGAGTTACAATGTTGTTCAACTCAATTTGTTCCCCATGCTGCTTCTTTATTCCTGTCACGGTGTGTATTGCTTTAATACACCACGCAGAGTGCTCTTTTACACAAACGAATTCGTAGAACATTTCATTTGAGAGTAGTATGGGGTCGTCCAAATACATTTTTACCATGAATTTACGTAGTTGTCACTCTTTCGTTGCCTGTTACCTTACAGGTGTATCGAGTACTAGTTATTTCTATACCATTCTATCTAAGGTATCTAAGTTATTATAGACAGGCAAGATATTTCGAAATATACATGGCCACGTTTTGCGTGTGATACAGTCTGTTTTTGCTCCTTGTTTCCTCACTGTAGGTGAGACAGAAGCTTCTTGAACCATGCCTGTCGAGATCGAGAACCGAGAATTAAAAAAAATATATTGGTCCAATAAAGCAGTAGCGTGGCGAAAGGTGAGCCGGATGGAAAGAGAACCACATTTGGAAAAGCTGAATAACTCCACTGCATAGACTAACATCAGTTTATGTTATTTCCTAAGTCTATTTTCTAGTGATATCAGAAACTTTGTTTTTATTAGTTAGAACATGATATGTTTTAATGATTTTTTTTAACGTTATGCAAATATAGTTACATTCTGTTGTAACAGCCTAGTTGCTGTTCCATTTTTATATTTATTTTCTCCCCTTTTATTTTATTAGTCTCCGTTTTGTTTTCTTTCTGTGTGTTCTCTTTAGCTCATTCTCTTTGGCTGGTTTTATACTCTTTAAGCGTGTTTCGTTTAATTTTTGCTTTGGATTTTTATCGTTATCCATCGAGGTTTTCGTTAGCCACGCAGCAATGACTTGAATCTAACAATTGCTTTTAATTGGACCCTAGTCAGTGATTCGTAACATGTTTTTTGCTGATTGATGTGAATCAGTCTTCTTCTCCGTTTGCTGGGCGAACTGCTCTCCCACGCCATGTTAGTTCAGTTCCAATTTTAATAACGAGACCAATGGACGTATGGGCTTTGCGTCATCTGTACTTCCTAAACCCTGTCTACGAAAGATAAATATAAATACAAAATTTAGTAAATATTTTGATAATATTTCGACTAATTTCGTCCGTTCCGGAAAATTATCTTAAATCTTAGTAAAAAAAATTAAACCAATATAAGTGCTACCACGACTTTTCAGCGGCGACATTGTTTCGGAATTTTCACCTTATTAAAATTTATATTTTTGTTTTGAGATTATTTGTCAACATGTAAAATATGTTCTAAATTTTAGTATGGGGCCGCTATTAACCAAGTTCTTACATTACAAATATGGGTTCGTTAAATTTTAATAACCATATGCCAATTTCTCGTCTCCAGTTTTTCAAATACATTCGAAATTCCCGGTTAGCCATGTTTGACAGCTCCCGCTTGTGTTCATTACTTAATCAAATTAGCAACATGTTTGTTCGACTATCTTTGCGTACCGTTTCGATACTAATAGTAAATTTTATATTATTCAACATGGTTCGATAATTTTGGTTTCAACTCCAGCCACTATTATCCGATGAAAAAGTCATATTTTATAATATTATTTAGCATTTTCAAAATTTATTCAAAACTTCTTTTGTATAAGGTAGTAATCATATATAATGACGTCACACAATTAATAGTGATAAACTGATTTTTCCTTACGAAGTATTTTGGACTAGAACTTCTTTCGTGTAAGTAATACTGTAACAATTTTTTTCTAATTGAAATAACAATGTTTCAAAAATTATTTCTAAAAATATCAACACAAATTATTAATTATTAAAAAAATATAAACATTTATATGTAACTATGTAACTTTCAGTTGTGCTTAATTAATTCAATGTACACCAAATAAGTCATTCAAATTGTTTTGTTCCTACAACTCAACAGTAATTCTGTTCCGATTCTAATGAAACTATCATATCCGAAAACGTTCAATATGTAAATTCAAAGCAATAAATTAAAATTCTATTTTTTTTACATATTTCTTCGAACAATCTTGTGTTTATGTTCAGTAAACGTAGTATAGAAACCTCTCAGTTAACCAGGTACGATCTACGGCATTAGTTGATAATCCTCTTACAGTGTTTAGTAATATCTATAATGTGCAGTGAGTTATTTAATGTTTGACTTGATATTCATTGGAATTTAACTACTAATCATTACGTGAAGTTAACAGCAATTAATACTAATTATTTCTGTGTTTCGGTAAACCTATCGTATTGAATGATACGTTTTAATTAAATTAGATCGGCTCATAAATCCGTGGACCAGTGATAGGATTCTTTCGCCAGCTGAGAAGTGATAACTTGAAAAAAAACAACTATATATTAAATTTCTGGTTATTTCTGCGTCAACATGTAAAGTGACTCCAACATGTAATTTGTGTGAATATATATTATTTGCATTTGTTCGTTATAACACTACGTTTAAATTAAGTTGCAACCGTCATTCCTTTGTGTTCGTTCGTCTTTATTTCAAAAATTGCAATTCCAAACTACAAGTGTGGGCCCTACTAAAGTAAAGGTAAAACATGGTCTTTTGCCACCCTGTAAACTTCAAAATAAATAAAAACATAATGTAAGTCACATATAAGTCGTTATGCGTATTATCGTTTAAAATTATTTCCCAAGTAAAAATTTAAGTTTTCTTTCTTAATCTGTCGCTAATCTAAACCGGTTGGTACTTCGGAGTATAAACTAACAATCTAATTAAACGATTGGAGGTGTCGCGTTACCGGTATTTCCTTCCTCAATCTAAATTTATTTTTATTGCAGCAATCACACAAATCTAAAATCCTCTTTCCCAAATATACTTAAATTTAAAAAGCATTTCTGCGCCGCTCGTCTGGGGTATAAAAAAATATTTAAAGCTAAAAGTTAAATTAAATGCGTTGCGTAAGTACTCTAGGCTCCTGGCAACCCTATTTGTCTGTGTAACCCTCTTTTAAAATTATAGGTTAAAAACGTTTCATTTTTTTGCAACTCCAGCCAGGATTTCCAAAAACTGTGCGTTTCACTGTAATAGCTGGGCCTGGGGAAGCCTTCATAATGACTTGAGTGCAGTAGCATACTATTATATGTGTTTTTATGAATATACAATATTTGGCAAAATCTGAGTTGTATTTGTATCATATGTGCCTTCTTAGACCCTCACGGAAGAAAAAATATCTAACTGCCCCCCCCCCAAAGTTACAGAGAAATCGGCGCTTTTGGATGTCAGTGGGTGCCGAAAAGATGTCACTGCGTGACACTGTGTTTTTCCTCCTATACGCCTATTATATTAATATAATCTGGATCTTTTTTTATGAAAATTAAACTTATCACAATCATCTTGAATGTGTATTTTTTTTTTAATTTGGGGGTCGAGACTTTCAGAGAATTTGGGGAAAATGTATAACAAAGTGTAAGGGCGGGTTACAAAAATTCAAGTACGTGACGACAACTTTAACATTAAATACTATATAGTGTTCTTATTGAGTACGAGTTTTTTTCACCGGGAATGTATTCTTCAATGTCTCTTCTATACAGAGTGTGCTGAAATCGCCTTTATTGCAATTATAGCAGAAATTATAAGGTGATTATAGTCGAAAAATGCATTTTAAATATCAGTTCGTGTCGCGTGGAATCGCACATACATATTTTCCCTCATATGTGTTCTTTATATTTCTTGCACGATCAAAGAATGTAACTTATGGTTTCAATGACGCAAAACATATGGAGAAACTCTCAGAGAGACAGAAAAAACGCATAATACAAATTCCATAGAGGAAGCATATATTTAAAGAACTTTACAAGGAATAAATGAAAAATCCAGATTATGAACAACATGAACAGCAAAATAAAGCATTTATTCTCAATGACCATTCTACCGAAAACCTCCAACAAAAGTAAATAAAAACACTTTTGAACATTTCGTCGGGCTAGATACATCAATAAATTGACCACCTACGGCAAGTTTAATAAAAATAAATACATAAATTGACTGTACTGATACAACGAAGAAACATTTAGAAACCGCGAACATTATGGCAACATTCTTCTTTACTCAGGCAAACTCATTTTGGTAAATGACATTATTTCGCACCTCACTGAGCATGTCCACCTAAAATAGTCTTATAGCTTCAAGTAACAAAAAACTTCCAAGCAACGCTGAAGGTTATTGATTTAAAAAATCTGGGATAACGTTACAATTTGATCTGTTCAACGCTGAGCGAACTTAAAATGTTTTAATATCAACATATAACATCAAGAAAAACTAAACACGTATTATAAGACTTTCACAACGTATCGATAAACATATTACTAATAAGATTATTCCAGGATATTACTGAGTATTTGTTTGATAAGAACCCCACGATAGTATTGTTAGCTTTCCTGCTAATATCGGCAGTTGATTTTTTTCAGATTTTAATTTATAATTGTAAATTTAGATAAACCGTAAGATTCCTTGACAATGTTAGGAGGAAAGCTAACGAATCGATCATCGGACTTTATGAAATAAATTCATAATAAATATCCGCGATTAACTTTGTTAGTGATATATCAAGCAAAGAAAAGAATGTTTACTTATGTGTTGTGTATTGTTAGGCTGTGAAATTTAAATTACCATTAAATGTTATTTTACATAACGCTTTGCAGCTTTTATTTGTTTTACAGAATTTGTTTAATATATACAGGGGTTGGACAAAAATCTAAAACGTTTGAAAAGTGTGAAAATCATACCTAGTATGGTGTGGGCCTCCTTTTGCGTCCAAAACAGCTTGGATCCGACGTGGAATGGACGTATACAGCTCCTGAATCGTGGTGTGTGGAATGTTGTACCATTCTTCCTCCAAAACATGATCCAGTTAGTTAAGGGATGATGGTGGAGGGTAATGAGACCGAACACGCCTTTCTAACACAGACCACAATGGCTCAATGATGTTCAGATCTGGTGATTATGGGACCCAGGGGTGTGTGATAGCTCCTGGTCATACTCCTCAAACCATGATTGCACCGTTTTTGCAGCGTGACAGGGTGCCAAATCATCTTGGTAAATTCCATCACCATCCGGGAACAATTTGTGGGCCATGGGTAGAACCTGGTCCCCCAAAATGGCCTCATATGCCTTAGCATTCATCATTCCATGCAGGGCTATGATGGGACCTGCAGAAAACCACGATATCACTGCCCATACTGTAACAGAACCACCCCCATGGTTTACAGTTGGGCGCAGTCAGTCTGGATCATAGACCTGCGACGGTGTTCTCCATACGTAAACACGACCGGTTGTTGGAAGCAAGGTTTAGGTCGATTCATCGGAATATATTACGTGTTTCCACTGATCAAGTGTCCACTCCTTGTGGTCCTTGCACCACTGGATACTCCGCTTCGCATTTACTGCTGTGACCAGAGGTTTGGCGATCGCGGCCCTCCATGAATTTTCATTTATGAAGTTTCCGTCGCACTGTTTTTGATGAAACTGGGTTTTGTAGACCGGAAGTGAGTTCAGACGTAATTTTCATTGCAGTGGTCTGCTTTTTGGCTGCTACAATCCGTTTTAATACCCACCTGTCCCTATCGGACAGGATTGTCTTTCGACCACTATTGTGCTTTGCAGACGTTGTTTGCCTATGCATTGTGTATGCCCTCGTGACATTGGACACAGTGCCTGTCGATACCCCGACAATGGTTGCCACTGTTGTCACTGAAGCTAAAACCAGACGGGCACCAACGATCATGCCTCTTTGGAGTCTGTCAGGTCGCCCATTTTACCGCACCACTTGCACACCACGACACTCACAGGTGAATTGGGTACTGCTGACGGAAGAGGAAGGTCCACATGACACATTGAAAACAAAACACGATCGGCAACCGCAACACGTGGTGTACAGTGGCGGGCCACACTTACGTGTCCTCTATGACGTGTTTTTAGATTTTTTGTCCAACTCCTGTATATCTGTTCTGAATTTATTTTAAGGTCTTTAGGCAACTATGGTTCAGGCCGTATGGGTGATAACGGGATGAATTGGTGGGATTAAGAAAGTGGGAGCAAACGAAGCACCCAAGAAAACCTTCACACACGGTGTTGTCCACCACAATGCCCACACGTCAGGAGCAGGGATAGTTCCGACGACTCGTAGCGCCAGAGATGAGCGCTCTACCAACTCAACCACCGCGGCCCTAATATATACGATCTGCATAACTAGGATTATTGTTTGGGTAATATCTTTGAAGCGTATAATAAGTTGATCTAAGAGAGAAAAATACAAATTGAAGAAAGAAAAACGATCAAGTAAGGTTGTGTGTGTGTGTGAGAGGGAGACAGATATATATTACTATTACAAAAAGATTTTTGTTCGAGTAGCGAATTTAGACATAGCAAAATGCATATTAGAAAAGTGTCAAGGCAAATTAGTGTATGTATCTGATTATGAACGTTTTGTATTACCAGTATCGATTGATGACAATGTATCTATGATAGTGTCAGTTTGGGTTGATCCCCTTGAGATTTCAGATTAGCAAATCAAGACAACTTTTAGTGCTTACGGAACCGTAACGCGAGTAGTACAGATTCGATATCCTGGAAATATTTTTCCACACGCGGTTTATACTGGAAAGCGGTAAGTACATTTCTCAAAGGTGGACCGTAGCATTCCGTTATTTTTTACAATTAACAACTTTAAATTACAAACTTGTATCCGAGGGCAACAGCTGTCTAGTGCTACAGAGGTAATTGACAATTCGAATAAGTCTCATTCAAACGTGGGTCAAAATACTGAGGCAGTACCGTCATTCAATCAAGAAAATTTTCCTACGAATAACTTTACCGCCCTTTACCCGATAAAGAACTAGACAGTGGCAACCCTGTCACAGTTTCTGACGCCCAACTAATCACTAGTGACCTCCAAGCTAATCAGCTGTTAGTACCGTCGGCCGAACAAGCTGTTACTCCCGTGCTGAAAGAAGAATAAATCCTTGTGCCTCCCGAGCAAAATTTAGCGATTCAATCAGTTCCAGTTTGTGAGCTGAATACGTCTGTGAATGTAGTTCCGCAGCTAGATAATAGTTTTACAGAGAGTGCTTCAATACATAATAGTGATGTACCGTAGGAACTGAATGAGGACAACATACTGTTGTCGACGACCCATACTCGCGGGTCAAAGGTGTTAGTTGACAACCCTATTTCAACTCAAGTCAGTGAAGCAGATCCCCCCTCAATCTGTTTCTGTTAGTGAAGGGTCATCTGGGGAATAATCTGTAGAGGATCCCGAGTCTCTTAGTAGTAAACGAGTGAAAAGT
Source organism: Lepisma saccharinum (assembly GCA_022664845.1). NCBI lineage: Eukaryota > Metazoa > Arthropoda > Insecta > Zygentoma > Lepismatidae > Lepisma > Lepisma saccharinum. The sequence continues at coordinate 85,070 of JAGDQP010003266.1, forward strand.
GGTAAATTTAATTATAAAGCGATTGATAAACAAGTGTTAGTGGAAACAGCACGTGTGTCAAAAAAATCAGGCAAAAAATATGATCGCCGTTCCATATCACATAAAGAGGAATCAATCAACTGACGAGGCCAGTTTACCAGGATCCAAACGAAACACAAGAAAATCAACAACGAAAAAACAAAAAAAACAAAAATATAACGTAAAAAGGAAGGCAGTAAGTTTTCCTATATACACAAACCACAGGTAGGTGTTATTAACTTTTTGTTTGCCTTTTATGCACATTAACATGAGAAGAGTGAACATGACCTTCGTTATACTGCACCATGGCAGGTCCTTTGATCAAAACTTCGTTGGATCTGTGTTCTATGTATGTGGCGCACGCATTCAATACTGACAAAGTTGACAGTTTCCGCCAGTGCCTATTAAATAAAACGATCCATGTGGCTGCAATACAAGAGTGCGCAAGTGTCCAGTGGAGTGTTTCCTTTTATGAAACCATTTTCAATTATGATACTGAAACGAAGACGGGAACTACATGGTTTATAAGACAGGATCTTGTTTATGGCAATTGTTTTTTACACCCCAGTGGACGTTTAACATCCGTAACAATACAAAATTTAGCAAAATGTAGTTATGCTTCTAGTGGCACTCATATTATAATACTAGAGAGTTACTTTTTAGTAATGTATTAGCTCCTGAGATTCAAAAAATTCATAATTATCATGTGATTATTATGGGCGATATTAATGCGACGAGACACATTACAGACAGCACTTCTGGTTCTAACATTAGTCCTACTCTTAAAACAATAGTGCAAGAATTTCGAATTATAGATGTGTGGGAATATCAACATCCCACCACTATGGAAGCCACATACATTTATGAGCAGGGTTCCTCGCACATTGATGTCATATATGTTGATGAACGATTACGGGACAATATACAGAGTGTCCAATTAGAGTGATTATCATTTTTGGATCATAAATGTTTAACTATGAACATAAAGAATTACTTTCAAACTAACCTTCATGTGTCTCCCGTATGAAGTTGTCGGGGATCCATCATGACCAACCAGGCTTATGAATATTTAATTGTTAAAATGTGGCATTATTATGTAGAACACAGATAACAACTTAATTTGATGATGTGGTGGATCAGATTTAAAAAAGTTAAATATGAGACGACTGCTTTCTGTAAATATCAAGATGTGCAGCTTAAATTAGAACTTACGCATTCCTATGGTCTGTTGGGTCAATATAGTCAACATGTTGACCGTCACAGTCAGTACTTACCGCAATTAAAACAAATTCAAAGTAAAATAAGACGGATTGATACACAAATCAATAGTGATCGTCTTAGTAAATCTAAATTAAAACAGATTGGTATATTTGAGTCACCTATGTTTGTACATTCGATTACCGAGAGAAAACGAGCAAACGGACAATTCATACATAGTTTTTCAAATTATGAGGGAGTTTGCGTAACTGGCAATCAAATTTACCCGGCCATGAGATATCATTATAAAAAAAATATACAGTCCCTCCTAGTCAAAGTAAGTTCTTTTTGCATAGTGATATCGAATGGCTAACGTTAACTGATGAACATAAAGCAATTTTAGCGCAACCTTTTACTGTTAATGAACTTGAGCAGGCACTAGATCAAATGTATGTAAATTGCATTGATGGCGTGGGAGTACGTTTTATCAAAGATTCAAACATCTGTTACTGCCGATGTTAAGGGCCCTCTATAATCAGTTTTTAGTCTCGTTTCCTTTGTATCGATTTTTCACAGGTATTCAGTCTGTTCCTAACAAAAAAAAGGAAATTAAAAAAAACAATAATTTACGACTAATTTCGCTGTTAAATGTTGACTGTAAATTATTATCCAAGGTAATCATGTTTCGTCTTAAACCATATATGAGCTGATTATTAGATGAGAGCCAGGGTGAATTGGCACAAACCATCGCAATCCACGTTCTCTTAGCTAACTTGCGTGAATTAATTCGCGCCGCACAGCTTAAGATTGTACCCCCATTTATGGTATATTCCACGGATTTCTCTCAGGCCTTCCCGTCATTAAATATAGAATATCTACTATAGACCGGCGGCTAGGTGGGGTCTAGGTTGCACTTCTTTGTCAATTGGGTTTCATGACTGATTCCTATAGAGAAAAATAAGATGAAATCGAATTTGCATGTTACCATTCTGTAAAAGTGTCCATTGGCCCCTAAAATGACGTCACCAATATGGCGGCCGCGCAAACACACCCATTTATGCTTAACTGGTTATATCTCATCCCAGAATGAAGATAAAAACTTCATTCTGGTGTCAAATTAAAGGTAATGAATGCCGAAAGTTATTTGAGTGAATATAACTCTTATCTTTAAATATGGCGACTTTTAGCTACAAAATGTGGGTTTCTTCGTTTCTTTATGCATGCTTCATAGCGGATAACTTTAAACTATCAGAGATATGAAACATCGCCTCGAAGTAAACGTTATAGAGTGGAATCTCACCTTTCTAACGATAATAATATTATTTCCCTATCTTTGAAACTAAAGGAAGTAGCTCATTTTATGTAGAACAAGGTGTTGAATTTTGTGACCTTTGATTATGATGAGATCTCCTTTGCGTTTTTTAAAAACACGATTTTATTTACTGATTATAATGAAAACAATTCCGAAGACATAGAATGTGTTATCATACTACGAAAATGTCCGTTTGAGAGCTTTCTTGAAAAACAAGATGGCCGTCGACACATTATGAGTAGCTATTACACAATATCGCATAACATTACCTATCTGCATAAGCTAATTGTAGATTTTACATGGTTGTTTCCACGAAATTGTCCGTCACTGACGATGCAGCAGTACGCACACCTGTGATAAGTTTATTGGTAAACAAGTGCAACGTATGCCCTACCCGGCTATGTAACAATATATACCTTTTATATAGCTAGATTTAGTAAAACTTTCATGGATTCCTTTGTATAGGTACCTCTTAAGTGACCTCTTGAAGGTTCTAAATTCTTGTTCTTTTTTAGGCTGGAAACTGAAAATGGAACGATTAGGCCCTGTTGGCCCATGCAAGCAGCTAAGACCTTCGCAGAACGATACAAAGTACTATTGTGTTATCTGCAAAGAACTTTTAGAAAAAGTAGTCACTCAAGCCCGTAAGACAGGATTAGCGACTCTGACGGAATATGTCCTACGATGATAAGCTGCGGACGCTTCAGAAGTAAAGACCACTCCTAGACGTACAAATCTAATCACGAATATAAATAAGGTATGGTACCACCTTATCTACCTTCATTCACTGGTCTGGTACCACCGTTCATGTTATCAGCATGTGACAATGAAATCTCATGTAGAGCGTGCAGAGCATTCGGCTAGGAAAAGGAGACAGGAAATCCCAGACGTTCCAGAAGTACCCAGATCTCCACATCCATCATATACAAGTTCACCAGTTAAAACAAGGTCATCATGCCCAATATTTGACAGATCGAAGTGCATAATCTGTCAGCAAGACATTAAGGACTCCAAGAATAGGCGGAAACTACAGACTCTTAGAACATTCCAGCTTCAAAGTGCAGCAGATGAGTTCATCCGAGAAGCGTGTATCCAAAAACAAAACGGAATGCTCATCTGGTCGATATTTGAGAGTATTGGATTTGATTTATGTGTCGCAGAAGTGAAATACCACGACGTTTGCAAAGTGTAATTCCAACAAACAAGTCTACTGCAGCAGGTAGAAGATAAGAAAACACAAGAATCCCCGGAAACAGTGCGTACTTTCAAAGCTCTTGTTAGCATATTAGAAGACAAGATCATTCAAAATAATGAAGTACTGAAACGTTTGGTGCGCATTTTTCTAAGTTGTTACAAAAAGTTGTTGAGTCGACTAGTGTTCACAGTACTCGTCTGAAGATCAAAATTAAGGAATATTGTGGTGATGAAATATATTTTTAGAAACCAACGCACAAATCCGTCTCACTGTGAAATGTTGTATTCTACTCACATTTCCACTGGTGATGCCATCGAAGCAGGAATGATGAGGTCAATTGCTGATGACGATTCACTCCAGCTCTACGAATGCTGTCGTTGAATCCCCCATGAAATATTACAAGTTCAGTCCAAACTGTCGTGGCCACCAAAGGCCACTGACATCTATGAAGACAATGTGTTTATACCTGAATCTATATTCAATATGATAGCTTGGATTGTATCTGGTAATACCAGTTTAATGGTCGATTGCGGAACTAAGAGGGTACATGTTGAACCAGTTATTCATCGTCGAGTACTCAGTGTAGCTCAGGACATCGTATTTTCAGCATCAGATGGGAAATTAGTGCTTCCAAAAACACCCTCACTTCCATAGATAGTTCGTCAATTCACTGGATCATCTGAAGTTGAAAAGCTCCTCAACCGTTTAGGTCATGGTATTTCTAGTAAGTATATAAGAGAGGCAGAAACAGATATTGCACAGAATTGCTATGAATCAAATGTGTTGGTTCCTCCTTCTACTTTTGTCTTCAATACACCTGTTACCTTGGTATTCGATATCACTGACATTAACCAAGGAACTGTCACAGGCGGAGGCACTTTTCATGGTACTAGTGGATCTATCATACAGCAGTGGTGTGAAGGTGGAGGACGACACATTAGGGAAGAGGATTCGCAACCAAGATCCAAGCGACGTTCATTTTCATTAGGACCAAACAATACTGAAACTTACCATGCCTTTAGAACTCAACCAGCAAGTATACCGTCAGACATACCCATAGACGTAGCCAATCAGTAGTTAATTAGATAGCTGAGAGCAAGGGATTTTAAATTTTTATATGTGTTTACAACGTAACCCTCACGTTCTGAACCTTGACGTCGCAGGTTACCTTCTGCCATCTTGGACTGGTTTCAATCATACTGTCTCTGATGTGAAACAGAATAAGAGTGGTATCGAACAAATTCCAGTGAATACACAATCTCCAACGAAAATTGCAGTGAATTTCTCAATTTTAAATCTGAGCGAAAACGTTAGAAAGGTGATAAATTTAATATTTGCGTGTATTGTGGATGACAATGCAATGTATTGCAAGATGGTGGAAGTTAGGAGCAAAGAGCAGAAGTTATTAGCTAACATTATTCCACGAATGGGAGATTTTCACATTGTTATGAACTTTGCAGCAATAATAGGTAAAAGATTCGGATTATTAGGCTTAGTAGATTTAATTACTGAGCAAGGAGTGGTAGCTGCGGGTTCTTTTGAAGGTGTCCTTGCATGTAGACATTACAATCGATGCGTGATATCCTTGAAACTCACCTACGAAAGTATGTTGGTCCTGAAACTACAAGTATTACTCAATTGGCTCACAGAAACTGGACAGAACTCTATGTCACACGATGCCTTATCAGGTGTAGAGGACCAAATTCAGAAAATTCGTCAGTCTCCTTCGTCAACGTCTCTTCAAGAAGTTTTATCGTGTGAAACTTTTATGAACCTGAAAACCCGATGGGAAACATTTTCCAGCTGTACCCATGGACCAATGTTTCAACTGTGGGAATAATTTCTTCTCATGTGTGAGTTGCTTTTTGGTTTAATAAGAGCAATCAGAGAGGCTAACTGAGATCTTTATTTGTGTTGTATAAGGAGGATAATTCCTTACATGTTTGCGCATGAACACCATAACTATGCTAGACATTTGACCTATTACTGGGCTACAATGATGTCTCTACCCTTTGCACATCCAGAAGTTGATATCTACCTTCGAACCTGTGGGTTGTCTGCACACATCAGTGATGTACCCTTCAGTGGTGTTGCAATTGATAATGTCGTAGAGAGAGCGAACAGAAGCATGAAAGTTAAATGAGGTATCATAAAATTCAGTAGCAATGAAGGTGCCGTAGATCGATGGATTCTCTCTCAACATGTGCGTACAGGAGTAGCCCAACGCCGAGAAGAGTTCGCAGGAAACCTAGTAGATGGAAGTGAAGACACACACGCTGATCTCAGTCACAGCCAGATGAAGCGAGACGAAACTGATCTACATCAATTAGTTCAAACATGTCATGAGGTGGTGAAAACCCATTTACACCTTCACCATGTGTTACTGTCCTGAGTTCTGGAAGATAACTTGATAGCAACGCTTCAAATCTGATTCTTGAAGCCGAGAGAGTAGAAGAGAACCTGGCTCATGAATTCATTGACAAGCGATTACAACAAAATGAAATTAACTTCTTTGCTCCAATAAAGAAGACAATAATACCATCAGCTAGTATATCAGCAAGTAAGAGCGTAAAACTGAAAGAAACATCTGTACAAGTGAAGAGTGACTGCGAATTACTTGCTCGATTAGCTATTATTGGTCAAAAACGGAAACTCGACATGAAATATGCAATCAAATTTCCACTAAGTCCTGTTCCTTCATGTTTCACGACAAGTGATGGTGAAATATTCAGGTGTAAGAAATCTGCTCTGGCTATACATATTGAATACAAATGTGCCATATTTAATTGTGAAAGTCTTGGCGCTACTGACTGCATAATAATTGATGCGATGTCATTACTTCACATACTACGTTCCATCCCAAAACATGGAACTTGTTAGCACAATTAGTATTTGTAACAGCTATCTTACCTTACTTCTGGAAAGGTGTAAAACGAGTGGACTTTGTAGCCGATGTTTACAAAGAAACATTAATAAAGAACTGGGAGCATCTTAGAAGGCTAAACGCCACTAAAGTGCATGAAACACTACGTATAAGAATTACAGGTGGTTTCCTTCCTCCTGGCCTCGTCACTTATGCTTATAATCAAATCTGGCATTCATTGACTACATTAGGGATGCGACAGTTGTTCCCTAATCAATCACATGACCTTTCTCATCCCGTCATCCAACCATATTGAAGTCATGAGCATCAGCTCGATACTTCACTCATTAAAACGCCAATACTCTGACTGACTGACTGACTGATCAGAAAACACCAACAACCCAATCAAACTGAATGCTCTTCTTAGGCAATGGACAAAATAAAATGGAACTTATTCAATTCCTTTCCCAAGAGTAGAAAACAACGAAATATCAGTCGCAAATACCAGGAAAGCAACTAATTGTTACAGATGGTGAAACATGAATCTTCATGACTGACATGGCTGTTGATCTGGTTTCCAGTCTCCAGTCCTATCAAGAGGAAGCTAACACTCGACTAATTTTTCACACAAATCATGCTTTACGTAATGGAAGCAAAAGTGTTGTAGTATGCTCTTCAGACACTGATCTTGAACTACTATTGCTTGCATTTTGGCCAACTTTTGATGGAAAAGTATATTTGAAAACAGTAATTAAGAACAGGCCACCACGTATTGATATCCATCACCTTGGTGAAACCATGAAATCAAACATACTTAATGCATTTCTGGGATATCAAACTTTTACAGGTTGCGATTCAGTAGAAGCATTTGTCGGAAAAGGAAAAATAAAACCTTTCCTTTTAATGCTGAAACACGAACAATATTTTGAACTTTACCAAGACCTTGGAAATACTCAGGAGCTGAATATATCAGTGTTTCGTGAAGTATATCAGTGCAATGTATGGTATAACTAATAGTGATGACATAGGTACAACAAGGTACAGTCTCATTTACATGAGTCACCCTCTGCCACATTTGCTTCCACCAACTGATGATCAACTATGGCAGAACCTGCTGCGATCAAACTACCAAGCATATATATGGAAGCAATCTTAGCAAACTCAGGAAAATCTTGCGGGTCCAGTGGGACATGGCTGGGAAAGAAGCTGTGACGATCTTATCATAGAATGGACAACCGAAGCCATCGCCCCAGAAGAAATATTGGAAATGGTTAGCTGCTCTTGCACAAAGACAAAAACCTGTAGAAGAGAGGACTGCCAATGTGTGTGTGCCATACAAGGACTTCAGTGTACTTAGACATGTACTTGCGTGTCATGTGAAAACCAGGAACTTTCCCCGTCACCAGAACCAGACTGTAACACTGATTCATCCGATGAATCACCCGTTTGTATTACAAATTTGTAATTAGTTTATGCAGATAGGAAATGTTATATGATATTGTGTAATAGCTACTCATAATGTGTCGGCGGCCATCTTGTTTTTCAAGAATGCTCTCAAACTGAGATTTTCTTAGTATGATAACACATTCTATGTCTTCGGAATTGTTTTCATTATAACCAGTAATAAAATCGTGTTTTTAAAAAAACGCAAAGGAGATCTCATCATAATCAAAGGTCACAAAATTCAACACCTTGTTCTACATAAAATGAGCTACTTGCTTTAGTTTCAAAGATAGGGAAATAATATTATTATCGTTAGAAAGGTGAGATTCCACTCTATAACGTTTACTTCGAGGCGATGTTTCATATCTCTGATAGTTTCAAAGTTATCCGCTATGAAGCATGCATAAAGAAACGAAGAAACCCACATTTTGTAGATAAAAGTCGCCATATTTAAAGATGGCGGCACTATATAAGAGTTATATTCACTCAAATAACTTTCGGCATTCATTACCTTTAATTTGACACCAGAATGAAGTTTTTATCTTCATTCTGGGATGAGATATAACCAGTTAAGCAAAAATGGGTGTATTCGCGCGGCCGCCATATTGGTGACGTCATTTTAGGGGTCAATGGACACTTTTACAGGATGGTAACATGCAAATTCGATTTCATCGTATTTTTCTCTATAAGAATCAGTCATGAAACCCAATTGACAAAGAAGTGCAACCTAGACCGCACCTAGCCGTCCGCCTACTACACATGTTGACGAGTCTTAATTTGCCTGATAATGTAATTACTTTGTTGTCGAATGCATTTCATGTAAGAACCATTCCACTACAAGTTAATAAATGTATATTGACTTAATTTAACATGGAACGCGGCGTGCACCAAGTGGATACTTGATTAATTTAGGTCTAATGCCATTAATAAAAGTAGTAAAAAAAACGGCATGGGTGGAATATGTTTGAATCTGGTGGGCCAATACTATACACAAAACCATTGCATTAAATTCTCAAGCACTTATACAAAAAAAAATCAAATAGTGTGCAACAGTACAAAATGTGTTTCGACACTTTATTGACCCGCACCCGTTTTCTCAATGTGTTTATTGTCAGTCAATATAATTATGTTCTGCAATTGTTTCCATTAACTCAAAAAACTTATCCTTCGATAGATACAAAAATCGGGGTATTTCTATGGCACAATGTCAAAATTCGCATTCATAGAAAAACATGTCAACTCTCACTGATTTGTTGAGGCCTAAATCTCAAAGATGTTAGAATGCACGGTGAAGCTTTGTTACTCCATCGCACGATACAGTTATGCTGTCAATATTGCAATGAATTTGCCTCTCAAATTCCTTTGGAAGCTTGTCGTCGCACTGAACTGGAACTTCCATTGTATATAATACAATGGAAGAATTGTATGCCCTATCTTAATCAAGCTTTAATAGAAATGACATATGCTACTGTGGCCAAAATACCCATTGAGCAATGGTCAGTTAGAATCTTATATCGCCACCTTCAGAAGTCAAAACCCTTACATATTCCGGCTATTCAACGCACCCACCCCACTAAACCATGGGAAGAGATATGGTACAATCTGGCTGAAGTGGTGGATAACCCTCATTTACATAATACAATCTATCAGGTCATTCATCGTACTGGCCGCATAAGGAAAAAATGTACAACAGAGCTTCTAGTAGTGATAATAAATGTATAGTGTGTAGCAAAGTAGAAACTTTTACTTCATGTCATAATCGGTTGTCAGAATAATTCTCCAATTTGGCAACAATATTGTAAAATTGCTTATCGAATATTACGAGGTCATGTTTCCGCATCCTCGATAGAGGACTTTATATACTATCCTGCATTTCAAGTGTTTCCCAAGGCAAAAAAGAGAATTCTCTTTTGGTTGACGTGAAACATTATAAATATCCTACTTACTAAGTCAAATCTTACCGATGTAGTATTCCATGTTATTTTGTTATCTAGTTTAATTAAACACCGGGTTGGAGTTACTGGTCTTCCACCAGGCGCCTCCCCAGGTGGCGGATAGGGGAATGCCGACCAGATATGGTGGGTACCGGAAATATTCCGGGGCGGACCAAAACCAGTACTGCTGCCTTGCAGTTAGTAGACGGATCTACAAAGGCTAGGGGACGATAACCCCGAACAAAAATATCATGGTGAGGGGAAGCAGCATCACCATTACCACTCTGAGGCTGAAGATGAATGACATCGGCAAGGCTCAGAGATGGACAGAGGGCGACATCTTGAATGTCTACCTTTACTGCGAGGTCGTAGAGCTGACAACTCTACACCGCTAAAACATGTCAAGAAATAGTAACAGATGGTTCATGGATTCTCCTGGGGTAAAATATTCCGGAGGTAAACTAGTCCCTCATTCTGATCTCCGGGCTGGGACTGCTTCAGGGGGCTCTATGAACAGGATTAAGAAAGACCTTAGAATAGGAACGTGGAACGTACGAACATTATACCAAACGGGCGCTCTTCAGGTGGCGGTACGCGAGACCGAGAAGTACGAGCTAGACATATTAGCGATACAAGAAGTTCGGTGGGAGGGTCAAGATAGTATCCCACAGGGCAAGTACACTTTCTACTACGGGGGAACACAGTCTCACGATTTCGGAACAGGGTTCCTCATTAAGAATAGTATCCTTCAGGCGGTTCAGAATATAGAGTTCGTAAACGAAAGACTATCGTACGTTA